>JAXIVJ010016196.1:0-29558 GCA_036785665.1 Chirona hameri
GGGGGGGGGGCGTCGAAACACCCCCCCCCCCCACCGGCACGACGAAGGTGGCGCCGAACACCGGCACGGCGCGGTTTAATATAAATAAAAAGGCATGTTTCTAGACTAGTTTTGTCTCAGAAATACAGTGGTGGCATTTGTTTGTCTGTATCTGGTCACTAAAAACCATAAAAGGCAATTTCAAATATGACTGTTGGATTGGATTGTTTGGATTGTTGGGGGTCATTTTTAACATGTCTTCACTTACTAATCATGGCACGACACTCTGAATAGCCAGTGTAACATTGGAGAGTGTTTGAATTGTCAAATACAAATGACGTCATGAGTTACTCATACTTCGGGAGCCATAAGTCAGTCAAAAATAAAGATATTGCTTTGAATTTTGGTGTGGGTATCATTCATATTTGGTTCTTCAACTTATATTCAGTTGTTTTTATAAATATATTATACAATTTTGACTTTGTGGAAAAATCCCCGACAAAATCAGTTTTTTGGATTGTTCGGTGCCAAAAACTCGCAACTTTACATATTCGAGATAGTCATTTTGAAGATAATGTAAGTCTCTTCCTTTGGACGTTTTATTTTATTTAGAATGTGCTTCAAA
The DNA here is from genome assembly GCA_036785665.1 of Chirona hameri. Taxonomy (NCBI): domain Eukaryota; kingdom Metazoa; phylum Arthropoda; class Thecostraca; order Balanomorpha; family Balanidae; genus Chirona; species Chirona hameri. Next base: position 605 of record JAXIVJ010016196.1, read on the forward strand.
ACTCGCTTTTCTACGATGTTTCCAACATGTATCGATTTTCCACCAAAAATGGCATGATATGACGTTACTAAAACGTCATTATCTCACAAACCACTCCACCAATTGCAGTGCAATTTTGACAGGAGACGTAGAATGGATGCAGAATATGGTACCGACAGCTTCACTTTGATATCTGTCATAGTTTTTAAGTTATTGAAAAAATCCGGCAGGGAGGGGAGGGGTAAAATTCCCCCCCCCCCCCCAGCGCCGCGCGGGTTAACACGCGCCCTGGAGGGGGGACGAAATCCGCCCACCCCTCCGGTTTTTCGAGGATAGCGCAAAAACGGCGGCGCGCAGCGCCGCCGTTTTTTGTATACCTGTTTAGAAATGAACTTTTATGTAAAATTCTTGGCCTCGGATCATCTCAGGTCAGGTCACCAGCCCAGGTCACGTGATGACCTCAACACCAAAACGTTTGCAGTAGTACCACAGCTACAGTTTTACGCCGATCGGTTTGAATCTTGCAGGACTTCATAAGGTCATAGATACCAACAATTTGTTCATCTCGGATTTCTAATATCGGTGACCTAAGGTCAGGTCAATTTTGTGACCGCCAGCCAACACTGTTTTATCAATAACTATCGACATAATGAAGATAGAGAAGATAAAATGGTACCAATATGTTTGTCTCGTCGAGACACGTCTCCCAATATGCAACATGACCAACTTTGGTCACCACTTAACCTTGACCTGAGGTCAAATTTATCAGTTGACCTAACCCGGTCACCATGAATATGATTCGAAGCGCCTTGACAAGACACACGCGATGGCGTAAACATTATTGCTTTATCTTTATTAGGTAAAAGGTTATTTGCGAAAAACTGTTTTGAAAACAAAATCACCTTTTTGACATTCGATGACCTCTGGAGCCTAAACTATTGACCTGAGCTCAAATCTGAGGGCACCTATGTCGATTGCATTTTGCAATGACTTTCGATTGCTTTTCCCGTTTGCTGCTAACTATCATAGTTCCCGAGATATTTGGGGGTGTTCGAACCGAAGTCTTGAAAACTTGAAAATCTGACCCTTGATGACCTCTGGTGACCTCAATATTGACCTGAAGAAAAAAAAACGAAATACTTTCGAAAGAGCTTGTCTCGAGCTATCTAACGTCGTTTCCCGCTTGTCGCTACGTTGCGTGGTTTTCGAGATCATAGGGGGGGGGGGGCGAAATCCGCCCCCCCCTCCAGGGCGTGTAATTATCAGAGGCCCTCCAGGGCGCGTGTTAACATACCACAATATACACATCAAATGTATTTATTCCACTGTCGATTTCTTGACTTTGTCTGATGTACAGGAAGTGAGTTATAGGCCTATAACCACGCCTGCGTGATAACCACTTCTGCGTGATAACCACGCCTGCGTTAACCACGCCTGCGTGCTATTTTGGACTGCTGGTCGTCCAGCCGCGCACCACTATCTGTGTTGCCCTTTGAGCCTATTTTACGACAGCGGACATGCCAATCGCACATCACCCAGGTTTCTACAAGTCAAGAACAGTGCAAATGGGAGGCTGGAAGCCAAACACATCACTTTTTATATGGAACGGCCGTTGGTTCAGACCGCCTGCCTCGGAATCATATCCGCTGGAAGGGGGCTACATTGCCACCACTAACTGGTCAGCAGTTAAATGCAAATCCCGGTACCGTGGTTCCGAGTCTCTCAAAGATCTATGCAATACCTACCGCTCTGCAGAGCGTAAACTACCAATTGCGTTAGAAGCCACGGGCCGCAAGTCATCACCGCTGTGTCTTTATACGGTAGGGCCCAACAGCACTCAGTGGCATAAACAGCCCATACGCACACCAAGTCTATTTAGTTCCGGTCTGTCCGTGGATGTGTAGGTTGCGCGCCACGATGTCGCCCATTTCAGCTGGATCGGCGCGTGTTGGTACCGTGGCCCACGGCCCACGGCCCGGGGCCTAGGGCTCGGTGCTCATTGCCCACGGCTCAGGGCCCGCAGATCAGGGCTCGGGGCCCAGGGCCCGCAGCCCGGGCCCATAGCTCGGGTCCCTGTGCCTTGAACTCGCGTGCTGGATGTATTAATGACAGCGTGCCCAGCGTCGGCGGCGGCTATGGCGGCGGCGATGTATGGCCGCGGCTGGACGATGGACCCAGCACCGCCCCCCATTGTGGCCGGCGGTCCGGTCAAAGGAGGCGGCCACCGCACATCTTTCGTACCGCCTGCCTCCTGGCGTGGAGGAGACGACCCGCAATCGAATGGCACCGCTGCCGGCTAGTGAGGCAGGGTGGTATATGATGTGATGTCGTCACGTCATCAGGCCCGAATCACGAACGTCATCGGCTGGAGGGAGGCAGGACGGCTGAGGACGGCACACGCTGCATGGTGCAGGCACGTCGTAGCCAGGAATTTGCTCAGTTCTCAGGGGGGGGGGGGGGGGGCACGTTAATGACGGATCAAATTTCGCGCCGTTTAGTTAGCGAAAAGTTGTTGACCGGGGTGGGGGTCGGGTCGTCGCAAAATCACATTTTATCTAATGTAAACTGGCTTGCGCAGAATCGCATTTCATCTTGCGTAAACTGGTTTGCTCAGGAGGGGGGGGGGATGCCCCGTGTCCCCCCCTTGGCTACGTCCCTGGCAGGGTGGACCGGTTTCTTATGTTTCCTCTGCAGTGGATAGTGTGTAGTGAACGGTGGTATTACTTTTTAGTGAGGCGCTGTCGTGATTTTAAATAGAAATACTTTATCATGATGAATATATATTTTTTTAATTAATTGTTTCCGAAGGCTGTGCCTAGATCAAACATATGTTGCGTCACGTCTTATTCAGAAGATTGCCACCATCATCACGTAAGGTCTCCCTTGAACAATGAAGATGAAAACATTGAGAGCATTAATTTCTCGGGAGTCTTTCTTGCACCACGCGATATTGCAGGACCTGGGAGCACTTGTCTCATTAATGAGACAAGTGCTCCCAGGTCCTGCAATATCGCGTGGTGCAAGAAAGACGCAGGGGGGCAAAAACGTTACATTTCAGGGGTATTTTGATCGAACACAGTCGTGATGCTTATCAACCGATTGTCATGCAACTAAAGGGAATCGACAACAATTTAGTTGGAAATTCATATGTATTGGTGATATTTGACAATTCGAAATTCATAGGCGTCGCCAGGACGTGCAAAATGAACCCTCCACAGGATAACCCTCCCAAAACCGGGCCCTGGAACCGCCTATGTGCATGCCATGTACTCCACCAAATTTGGACACAATACGTGGGCTTCAATTCTAGCCAGTCAGAAAGTTTCAAGGACCTACTGCCATTCATCCCAGAGATATCACAGACAAACCTGAGGACAAACCAAACCTATCACAGACAAACCTGAGGGGGGGGGGGGGGGGGGGGGGGGCGGAATCCCCTCCCCGTTACAAATAGGGTTAAACGCCGTTTCGCAAAAGTAAGCTTCGGAGAGGTGCTTATGTAATTTTGAGACGCAAAAGTGTAAGTAGAATTCGCATTGCTGTTGTTAGGTCCCTGAGATAAATATATCTGAATAATTATTCAAGGGAAGGGCCTGAGGGATTTCTGCAAAAATGGAATCCTTGCCTATTGTATATTACTATTTCAGGTCAAGCAAAACAGATGCGGAACTGTCGCCAGAGGGCGCTCGAAGGAATACTCATACGTGTCTAGTAATTTCATATTGCATTACCTACTTTTGTTTCCCTGGAGACCCGAAGCGATATTCATTCGCAAATTAAATGAGAAAGCCCGGTGACATGAAGCGTGCCGGACAAGGCTCTCATGCGAGTAATGTGTTACGTCACTCGTCAGGTCCAGAAGACGTTCTTCAGGTACTGCCAATTTGCCAGGCCAGCGACAATCCCTGCTCTGTTCTGCAGTAAACACTGCCGTCTATTGTTGACACATCAGCAGACTGGGACGGGAGCGGCAATCACTGGCAGCTGCTCCCACGTCACACATACCGGCCTATATTACACCAACAGAGCGGTGCAATCCGTCGTCCACAATTGGCAGCTGCCGGGCGAACAGCGCCCCACGAGCGGACGATTGCACCATACAGAGTTGTGTGCCGATGATGAGTTTGCTTTATAGACTATGGAGCACAAGGGTATTGCGTTGTGTTCTGGGCACTCGCGGAACAAAGCATCCCGCAAATGTGACAGCCGAGATATTCGAAATACATTTATTTTTATTAGATGATGCAAGTCTTGGGAGATATTTGCCCTAGTAATGTATTGTTTCTCGGATTGGTTATGAACATTGACTTGATTGTTCCGTCTACACAGGCGAATATACGTTTGTATAAGCATTTCTATTTTATTTGAACAAAGGCTAGACAATCGAGCACAGTATTCATTGCACTAAATGTCCCGCAGTCTGTTTAATTCAGCGGGCTCTGAACGTGTTAAATATTTCACCGCTGGATCGTCTCCTAATCAGAGCATGGAAGCCTGCCACATTGACCACATTGATCGGAAGGCACCCCGAGACGCAGCTGTACACAATGACCCTGCAGTCATTACAATGACCCTGAGGTCGTTACAATAATCCACCACAGATGCGACGCGCTACTGCACTTCCATTAGATCGGGATCGGATGCGATACTACGGTTCCATTAGATCCGGATCGGAGGTAATACTGCGGGTTTATTAGATCGGGATCGGACGCGATTATACGGATCCATCAGATCCGGATCGGAGGTGATACTACAGGTCCGTCATGTCCGGATCGGACGAGATACTGCAGTTCCAGGGGGTTCGAATCAGACCGTCGCTGAAAGACGAGGCCTGGACAAGGGGGAAGAACGCCTCGTGTGGCTTTGTTTACAACGGTCAAACTCGAAATTAGAGTTATACACGGCTGTACTTTTCCTTATCCTACCCGCCCCACAGCCGTGGTCAAATGTGAACAGCCGGCCGCCAGCCGGCAGAGCAATTTTGTCAACAACAAAAATGTGTTAATTTTCAGTTAAAATGGTGTATAAAATAAGCTGTTAAGTGTATCCGATGAATAGTATGGGTAGATATACCTGTTTCTACTGTTTATCTGCTGGTGATACAAAAATAGCCAGTTTTGGTTAATAAGCCAGTAAAGTAGAAGTGATAACCAGAAAGTTACTTTAAAAAGTTGAAAACTAGAAGTGGCCAAGAAGCACAACCCCATAATATTGCGAAATTCAGACTTTTCTTCATTTGGACGATTCCATTTGTCAATTGCCACCTTTTCACATTTTAATTTGACTCAGAAGTCAGATGACAGTGGACACTGCGGAGACTAACCAACAGCGGGCCTGCTGCCCTGCAGCTTCGTTAGCCAATCTTTCTCACCAGGTTTCGTGACTCGCAGATGCAGCAAAGGTACTAAGGTAGTAAAGCTATGCACATGCCACATATCTAGGAAAAGTCCACCAAAATGAGGGAACTAACAAACACAAACACGGTCAAAACAAGTTCCTATAAGAAGGTAGAGTCATCCGGCGATTTGACCGAATCTGACTTTTTGTTCGTTTGTCCCACCGAATGGCTAATTTATTCAACAACAAACAAAAAAATACACACATCAATACAAACAGCACTGCCCATTGTCGCACTCACATGGTCATACATCATGACCACCGTCATACATGACCATCATCACATGGTCATACATCATGACCAGTCGTCTCGCTACGGCTCACATCTCATCACTCTAGCTCACACCACTGTAGCCTGCCTAGACAATCAACTTTTCGCTTACGCGCGCGCGCGCGCGTGTGTGTGTGTGTGTAGGTGTGTGTAGGTGTGTGTAGGTGTGTGTAGGTGTGTGTAGGTGTGTGTAGGTGTGTGTAGGTGTGTGTAGGTGTGTGTAGGTGTGTGTAGGTGTGTGTAGGTGTGTGTAGGTGTGTGTAGGTGTGTGTAGGTGTGTGTAGGTGTGTGTAGGTGTGTGTAGGTGTGTGTAGGTGTGTGTAGGTGTGTGTAGGTGTGTGTAGGTGTGTGTAGGTGTGTGTAGGTGTGTGTAGGTGTGTGTAGGTGTGTGTAGGTGTGTGTAGGTGTGTGTATGTGTGTGTATGTGTGTGTATGTGTGTGCATGTGTGTGCGTGTGCGCGTGTGCGCGTGTGCGTGTGCGTGTGCGTGTGCGTGTGCGTGTGCGTGTGCGTGTGCGTGTGTGTGTGTGTGTGTGTGTGTGTGTGTGTGTGTGTGTGTGTGTGTGTGTGTGTGTGTGTGTGTGTGTGTGTGTGTGTGTGTGTGTGTGTGTGTGTGTGTGTGTGTGTGTGTGTGTGTGTGTGTGTGTGTGTGTGTGTGTGTGTGTGTGTGTGTGTGTGTGTGTGTGTGTGTGTGTGTGTGTGTGTGTGTGTGTGTGTGTGTGTGTGTGTGTGTGTGTGTGTGTGTGTGTGTGTGTGTGTGTGTGTGTGTGTGTGTGTGTGTGTGTGTGTGTGTGTGTGTGTGTGTGTGTGTGTGTGTGTGTGTGTGTGTGTGTGTGTGTGTGTGTGTGTGTGTGTGTGTGTGTGTGTGTGTGTGTGTGTGTGTGTGTGTGTGTGTGTGTGTGTGTGTGTGTGTGTGTGTGTGTGTCTGGTGATGCTGTGAGTGAGTCAGTGTAGTGAGACAAAGCAAAAAGAGAACAAAAAAACACCGAAAGGAGAAGAAAAAAACGGGACACGGAGCCTGCGACAGTCGCAAAAGGCAGACCTATGGACTTAGTAGCAATACAATTGAAAACAAAAATACTCCTGACAACGCAATACATAAACATAATACAGCGAAAAACCTAATACAAATTAAAAGGAAACAATAACTGCGGCATCAGTGAAATGGTGCCGGAGAGCAACACTAGGACGTCTCGCTCAGATACTAGCAAAAGGGAAGTAAGACAAGACACTTCAGCTGAGATGCAAACTTATACACAGACCACAAGGCACTTCAGGACTTTACCTCGAGTAGCATTCGATGATCCATAGGTGGACCGACCCCGCAAAAACGTCACCTTAGGCCGGATGACAGTCACAGTGGATCCAAAACGGTCACTGCTGGGAACATCTATATTCCAGTCTCAGGTCCAGACGGCTGAACACTCGGTGACGCTCAGCGCTCAAGCAGAGTGTACCCCAGCTCGCGCTGTCGACACAGGGAGTCGACTCTCGTACCCACGCCATGCTGCTTCTCCTTGAAGTACACCTGACCGCCGCGCGAGTACACGGTGTAGATCCTACTCTCGCGCTTGACGGCCAGGAGGTACCGAAAGATGAGGCTCCGAAGCTTCGTCAGCGACTCGTTGATGTAGAGATCTCTGCCTCGTAGCTCCAGTCGCCGCGTCATCACCCGGTCCCGAACACTGTCTTGGCCCGAACGCACGAAACACACGATCGCACGGTTGTTCGGGCCCGGCAGACGATGAGCACGGTCGATATCACTCGCGTATGCATGTTGAGTCCAGGCATGCAGCGGTTCAGCGTAGTCACCACCAGAGCGTTGACGTCCTTTCTCTCCTCCCACCCTCCGCCACGGGCCGCCGAACGACCCGGTACGCCACGCCGATCACCGCCGGCACCCGAGGCTGACTGACGCCCCCCCCCCCTCCCCGCCGGCCCGATGGTCAGCTGATTGTGACGTCACGGCTTGACCCTGACCGGCGCCAGCCGGCGCAGCGGACGCCGCCGGCTGAGACTGGCTGACCGCCGCAGGCGCCGTCCGCCCGGACAAGAGCGGCTCCAGGCGGGGTGCGTGACGGGACGCCATGGCTGCGCCAGACAAGACGAGGCAGGGTAGGCGCGAATTAAAGGGAATAGTACACCTTGGGAAAGGTACGTGGAATGATGGAAAAGAGTGTCCTGATTACGGTTCTGGCATTCGTTTTTGAGAACAAAAGTTCCAATTTGTCATAATTGGAAAAATATTGATATTAATACATGTGACGTCACAATAATCTTGCGTCACCAAAACGAGTTGTGACGTCATTCCGGCAAAAGTCTATCCTTGAATCAGAATATGTAAGCAACACTAACAAGCTCGTTCACTGGGTCGCGACTCGCGAGTATATTGGTCAAGATTGAAAATGTGTGAATGTGTACACTATGGCCTTGTATGAGTAGAGTTGGAGTGGCGTTGCGTGAAAACATACCCATAGTGTTCATGCGCATACATACATGTGATATACCTACCCACAAATGTGTGTTTATCGGTGTGTGTGGTGGATGTAAATAAATGTGTGGATGTGCAGTTAATATTGCAGCTACCGGTACGAGCCATCCATAAAAAGATGTGCCTTTTCAAAACGAGTGTCGACATTATTTTTAATTGGAAAACTAATGCAAATTGACAAAGTTATAGCCAATAATATTTTGAGCTAAGCGTCAATGAATCGTTAAAAAACAATATTTGGCAAAATTTAATCGATATATTTCATGAACACCGACGAGCCACCAATAAAAACACGTGTTATCATGAAGCATCTATTGGTAATTTTCAATTGGAAATCGGTTCACAATTGACAGAGGTAATTACTTAAAACTGTAACTACAAGCAGAAGCCAATTTCACAAAGCAAAACAGTTTGTAATTACAAAGAGTTTCTTTGTTATTACATTTTTGTTGTTGTTGTAATATTTCAATTTGTATTTATCCATCATCTGCAGCACACAGACATACACACACCTACACACACCTACACATACCTACACACACCTACACATACCTGCACACACCTACACACACCTACAATCATCTTCCAACGACTAGCATCAACACATTTAGTTTTCCGTCCTATACTTCCCTCTGGTCTCTCCCTCATCCACCATCTCACAACAGGTCCGAGCATACAAGCGCATCACTCCTACCGCACACCAGCATTGCGAGAATGCTCGAAATAGACTCATACACAGGGAAAGACATAATCATGTCTCCCTCATTTACTTCATCGCACATTCGCTAGCGCCTTATCTATGCCTCCCCATATTTCATCGAACTTTATTATTTCACAACGACTCTGTGCCATGCATTTCTCATTCATAATGTCAATCTTAAACTTGACCGTGAACAATTTCACACTAAGGTTTATATGTTTTGATATCATGCTTTTCCTACAGATATAACCTGATTCATGACCATGTTATCAGATACACCACAAATTATTTTCCTAGAGTTAAATGCTACCATGCTAGTTACTATGTCTAGGTTATTAATGAAACTTGCAATATTTTTCCAAAAACAATTTACTTCTTTGCAATACCAAAACTTATGTTCTATGGTATCAATGTGTGCTGTGCACCTGCAACACACTGGTGAATCCTTGATGCCCATTGTATGCAACATTTTGTTGTAGCGACAATTTGTGTAATTATTTTATAACTTAAAATATGATAGTAAACTGACGAATTTGTGTAAATTGCCAGATATATATCTGCCCAGTTTACTTCCCCATATTTTACTTCCCATCCCTGCTCCCACGAATTTCTTATTTTTTTAGTGTGTTTTTGTAATATAATATTATACAAATATTTGGCTCCTTTTTCTTTACTTAATACGAACTCCACTTGTGGATGGATAATAGGGTATTCAGCTCGCACTTTCCATGGTATAGATTTCCATTCACGCGATAAGCTCCTAATCAATCCAATGTAATCTAAGTACGATCCACCTAGCTGATACATTTGTTTTACCTGCTGAAATGATAAAATATGTCCCAAATCGTCCATAATGTCACTAAGATAGTATAGACCTCTTTTCCGCCAGGCCTTAATACAAGTTGTTTTGTGTTTTGTTACATCAGAGTACCACAAACCGCATCTGTTCATATTCTCAGCGTCAATCTTTATTCCACTACTTACATGGCGAAGGCTCTTAAGACTTCGGCCCAAAAAGGGTTGAATATTTGTTTGGCCAATTTCGCAAGTGAATCGCTATTCATCTCCCATAAATATGTACCTTCAGATACAGTTTCTTGAAACAGTGAGGTCCAACTATGTTTTGATTTTATTTCCCTTCGTACCCATGTCGCTTTAAGAGCTTCGACATACGTCTCAAGTTCTATCATTGCAAGACCTCCCTCGGTATATGGTTTACAGATACTCAATCGCTTTAACCGATCCACTTTTCCGCCCCATATAAAGCGAAACATAATGGTTTGCAATCTTTTCATAAAATCCTTAGGTGGTTTTGGGAGAGAGACCAGTATATGAGTAAGTTTTGGCAAAAGAAGTGCTTTAACTAAGGCTATCTTTCCCCTCACAGTTATATGTCTCCTTTTCCAACTATTCATTATTGACTGTATGAGTCTCAATTTACTTTCGAAATTTTCTTCGTGGGCGTCCTTCTCATCATTTGTAAACACAACTCCCAAAACTTTCAGCTCTTTAGTCCATTTGAAATTAAAGTTTCCATCCATCACTTCACATTCCTGCTCACTTGCACCCACCCAAAAAGCTTGTGTTTTTGAAATATTTGGCTTAAGGCCAGAGTATTTTGCAAAAATCCCTAAGTCGTGAAAAAGCGCCCTGCACGAGTTTACACTTCCATCCAAAAAGCACAGCACATCATCGGCATAGGCAGATATTTTGTACTCCATATTACCAATCTTAACACCTTTGATATTAGCATTGTTTCGTATCATTTCCAGTGGACATTCTATAACAATCAAAAAGATGTACGGACTTAACGGATCACCCTGACGGCAGGATCGTTCCAGCATTATCTTTTCCGAAATATGACCGTTATACACTAATCGCGAGTATGACCCGATGTAGAGCATATTGAACCACTTCTGTGTTGATTCAGGACAATTTCGTCTTTGCATCACCGTCCTCGCAAACTCCCAATCAACGGCATTAAAGGCGTCCTCAATATCCAAGCTCACAAAAAGAGCACTCCTTTTTTTCAACTCCTGCATCAAATCGTATGTTAGACGAGTGTTGTCACCAATAAATCGACCCTTCATAAAGCCTGTTTGATCCTTGTCAACTATTGATGGTAACAGATTCCTGATTCTATTTGCTATCGCCGCAGCAATGATTTTGTAACTTACATTTAGCAGAGTTATTGGCCTATATGATTTAATTTCTGATCGCGGTCTATTCGATTTCGGCACAAGCGTGAGAATCCCTTCGCGTAGCGTCAAGGGGAGAACTCCAGTGTCGACACATTCATTTACCATTTTAAAGAAATACATTTTAAAATCACCCCAAAAATGGTGGTAAAATTCTACAGAAAATCCGTCTGAACCAGGACTTTTGTTTTTTTCATTGCTTTCAACGCTGCCTCAAGCTCTGCTAGGTCCAGTGGCAACTTAAGAGAAGCTTTCTCCTTGTTACTGATTTGCTTTATATGGGCACTACTCATGAACTGCTCCGTTCACTGCTCCTTCGGACGTTCTCTAAAAATTGCCGTCAAATATTCTACAAGCCTATGTATAATCTTACTTTGACTCGTTATAAACCCACCTACTCCATCTTCAAGAGACGCAATAAGTTTGGCCGAGAATGCCCGTCTTTCCAGGCTAAGAAAGTATGCAGTTGACCTTTCCCCTTGTTCATGCCATTTTGCTCTAGAGCGTGTGATAATACCTTCTAGTGTAACTTTCCTGATTTGTTCAAGCTTCTCCTTTGCTATCTCTAAATTAGTGATCCTCTCCTGATTTGGTCTACATTGTACTATTTCCTCGAGTTCCTCGATCTTTTTTATAATATCATGTTCTTCTAATTTCTTACGACGGCTTCTATGAATCGCAAATGACACTGTAGCAGTTCTCATATTCAATATAATTGTTTCCCAAAAAGAAGACCAACTTATATTTACTTCAACCTCGTGAGGATCCTGCCGAACAAATTCTTCTGCATATACAGGTAAAGCATGTATCAGAAGAGTGTTCATAACGGTCTTTCTAACTGTATCAGAATAATCTTCACACTGCAAAAGCGAGTTATTCATTTTAAAGAAACCCTTTCCCCTCGTATGCTTCTGTATATCTATTTTCAAAGTCACCATGGAATGATCTGTGCGGTAGCCAGGTATAATTTTTTCCTCAGAAACATACGGAATAAGTCCTCGAGAAATAATGAAATAATCTATTCGCGCTTGCTTGATAGCGGAACCCGTATTCCTCCAAGTATATTTCCTCTCATCGCCATTCCTTTCTCTGAATATGTCTACCCAACCGTTTGCATCCATTAAGCTTAATAACACGTCTCTGGCTCTTGTGTTATTTTCCCGTACATAATTTGCGGTATCCAAAACGCCATTCAAAGCAAAGTTGAAATCTCCTCCTATGATCAATGGTGTGCTTTTATCTCCTACCTCCTCGCACATCTTCCCTAACTCCTCATAAAATGTTGGACTATCCTCATTTGGACCGTATACATTAGCAAGAATTAATGTTTGTGTATCATTTATAATTACCTTAGCTATAATATAGTTTCCACCCACATCTATCATGGAATTACAGACCTTAATTTTAACTCCCTTGGTAAGTATCGCCACTCCTCTCGCATTGCTCCTATAGGACGCAATAAGGATATCTGTGCCCCAAGCGTTTCGGAATGCGTTCTCTTTTCCTCGCTCACAATGTATGTCCTGCAGCATATATATGTGAAAAGCACCTTTTCTCAAGTAATTGAAAACATCACGTCTTTTACGATAATTACCTAGACCTCGACAATTTAAAGTGCACATATTAATTTCGCTCATTGCTTATCGACTGTTTTAGAAACTATGAATGAGAAATGCGCGTCACCTGTCAGACAAAATAATTACACTCAGACATAACATATCACAAACCATAATAATCAGATAACTTATAGTGACAAAACAATAATGACCAACATCCAATGAAAAAGCAACCATTTTTTACCCCCGACAGCAGCAAATCTCGATACGCAGGCTAAGGCTAAGCTCTGGCAAACACGAGATACATTATATATAATATAGTGCATGTTCTGACTACAACACACATAAACAGTTCTCTTCTCTCTCACATAACACCTAAACATGCTGCCAAGCGCAATCTGTCCCTTTGAACCGTCCGATATCCCCTGCGAATATGTCCCCTCGGTTTCACAACTAAGCTGCTTTAGTCGCCTTTATTATGCTTTCCGTACCCCGTCACGAACCTGCGTATGTCCCCGCCATAACGACTACGGACCCCAGTCGCATGCGCCGCAGCCGATCCAAGGAGGTTCTCCGTCCGAGCGACGGGCGGCACAGCGTCAGTGACCGCCCGGCTGCGGCTGCCGCTCCCTCTCGAGCCGTCGCCGCCACCGCCGATGAAGCTGCCGCTCCCTCCCGGTGCCGGCCGCCACGGGTCTGTCCTCTTGGAGACAGAACCGGTTGAGAGCTCCGAAGCTGGTACCCCGTGAACTGCCGGACCAGCGCCGTCGTCGTCACCGCCGATGAAGCCGCTACCACCGCCCGGTGCCGGCGGCCACGGGTCTGTCCTCTCGGAGACGGAGCCGGTTGGGCGACCCGAAGCTGGCGCCCCGAGGACTGCCGGTCCAGAGCCGTCGCCGCCCTCGCCCGGCGCCGGCCGCCACGGGTTCGTCCTCTCGGAGACGGAGCCGGTTGGGCGACCCGAAGCTGTCGCCCCGAGGACTGCCGGCACAGAGCCGTCGCCACCCTCGCCCAGTGCCGGCTGCCACGGGTTCGTCTTCTCCGAGACGAAGCCGGTTGGGCGCCCCGTAGCTGGTGCCCCGTGGACCGTCGGGACCGGCCCGGGCTGAGGATAGTCTCCAGCAGCCCTGGTCTGGTCTGCGGGCCGCTGTTGCATCCACTCAGCACTCTCCCCGTCTCCGCTTGGAGTGCCGAGATGTGGCGGACGGGGCCGTTCCATCGATCTCGGTGAGAAGCCCGCAGGAGCCGGAACCGCTGCGCCATCCATCCCATGTACACCTTCTTGAGACCTTATAGATGGCGCGTCGGGCTGTTGCACTGGTGCTTCCGTCTGTTGGCACGCAGCCCGCTCAGCCAGGTGCCGCATCAACCGCTCCATGGCAGCAGCTGAGCGCACAGGGTGCGGTCGGTCTCGCTGGCCGACGACCACGAACACTGTTCCCTCCTTGGTGAACACCGTGTTGATCTGATTGCCGCGTTTCAGCTGCATAACGTCATCAAATATGCGTAGTCTGGAAGGCGTGAGGCGCTCTCGGATGTAGAGACCACTGCCCCGGAGTCTGGTCTTGTTTCGGACCATGAAGTAACGATCCGATCCAGCTGCCACGGTGTTGAAGCGGACTTGGATCTGCCTTTCCTTGCGCTGCACTTCTCCAACTTGGTTCAGGTCCATCTCATACTCCATAAGTCTGCGTACCACATCGTGCAGCAGATGAGCAGTATCCTCGCCTCTGCGCGAGCTTAATGCACGTGCGATTGCTGGCCCGCTGAAGATTAACCAGCTTTGGAGCTCCTTCTGTTGCATTTGGTCCAGCTGCTCTTCGACCTCTGCCATGCGCTTGGCACAGTGGAATAAATCCTTTTCCGTCTGCTGAGCTATCTCCTCTACAGCCCTTAGGCGCTTTGCAAGGGTTTCGTTTGTGGTGAGGGCAAAACTCAGCGAGTTCTCCAGAGCATTCACTCTCTCGTCGTTATAACGCCGCATTTCTTCGGCCAAGGATTTACTATTGCGCGCGTTCTCCGTGCGGATGAATTCTTTCAAATCCGAGATAACGGCATCATCACCTTGGCTGCAGCTTCCTTCGGCATCTCCCCCTTCGACGCTTTCCTGTTCGGCGGTACGCGGATTCTTCCCACTATCCTTCAGCGAAGGGCTGTTGGTTTTCCTCTTTTGCCTTCCCATCTTGACATGAACTTTGAGTTTTATTGACCACGGATAGATGTCGCTACCGTCGCCAACAGCTGGCGTGACCCTGAGCCTGGCGTTTTCCTTACGAGACAAACATGGCGCACTCAGCGAAAAACAAAAAAAGTCTTTCTTTGACACACCAGTCCATAAATGCTCGGACAAACTCACTTGCCAAACTTGCTGGGTCGTCACTGAATTGCCACGTCACCTTTTCCTCAGATATGTGAGCTATTTCCGTCATAAACACCATCAACAACACAGAGCTCCAAACCACCACCGGCCATGACGCAGTCAGCTGGCCAACCCTTATTACAAATAATTATTACACATGTTTGTAGTTTGGATTTCACAAAACCCCAGGGCAGTAAATTTCAATTTACTATTTACAAACTAGTTTACAAATATATTGTTTGTAGACATGTTTGCAATTGCACATGTTCTATTTCTCAAAGGTTGACGGAGGTGAGGAAATGTTTTCAATTACAAACTTGTAATTCCAGTGGGTCAGGGTTTCTGATTTTCAGAAACTGCATTGATAGTTGACGTTGTTTGACTGTTTAGGTTATCTTCTTGGTGAGGTTGTTACGTTGCCGAGGTTGTTAGGGTAATGGTTTAGTTATACGTAGGTATAGCTGCTAAAAAAGTGATTTCCCGAGAGATTCGAACAGGGATCTCTAGCCAGGGGCGCAGCCAGGGGGGGGGGGGGGGCAAGGGGGGCAATTGCCCCCCCCCCCTTACGGGTCACAGGGGGCCCCGCCGAGATTGGCCCAGATACCATTTGCATTAGCTAAATGGCTTTCAAAAAGTCACAGAGGAGCCCTCAAACCAGGTAAGGATCACTCTGGTGCATGTCAAGGGTCCTCAGAGACACTGAAAGGCTTTCGAAGCCAGCCCAGGGGGCCTCTTGGGCATGTCCAGGGGCCCATTGAGCTCACCGATGGGCCCAAAAACTGTCCAGGGGCCTCTCGAGCATGTCCAGGAACCCCATTGAGCCCACGTAAGGGCGCACAAACATGCCCAGGAACTTTTAGAGCATTCCCTGGGCCCATTGAGCCCACTCAGGGGCCCCAAAACCGGCCCAGGAGCCTCTAGAGCATGTCCACTTGTCCAGGGGCCAATTGAGCCCACCTACGGCCTAACAAACCTGCCCAGTGGCCTCTCGAGCATGTTCATGGGCCCATTGAGTATGTTCAGGGGCCTCTCGAGCCTGGCCATGGGCCCATTATAGTCTGTGTTGGGGCCTCTTGAACCTGCCCAGGGGCTCGTTATAGTTTTCCCAGAGGCCTGCCGAGTCTGTTCAGGGGCCTCTCGAACCTGCCCAGGGGCCATTAGAGCCTGCCCAGAGGCCTCTCGAGCTTGCCCAGGGGCCCATTGAGTCTGTTCAGGGGCCTCTCGAACCTGACCAGAGGCCTCTCGAGCTTGCCCAGATGCCCATTGAGTCTGTTCAAGGGCCTCTTGAACCTGCCTGGGGCCATTAGAGTATGTTCAGGGGCCTCTCGAGCTTTCCCAATGGTCCATTGATCCTGTTCAGGGGCCTATCGAACCTGCCCAGGGGCTATTCAAGTCTGATCAGGGGCCTCTCGGCTTGCCAAGGGGCATTGAATCTGTGAACGGGGCCCTCGAGCCTGCCCAGGGGTTGCTAGCCGTCGCCTGGAGCGCCTGCTATAGCTGGAGCGCCTGCTAGCCGTGGTCGGCGCAGTCATAATGAGCGGTATGTGCTGTACTCTGACCCACCTGGTGCAATGTTTTCTTGGGTTTAAAAATGGTAATTTGATATGTCTGATGCGTTTTTGAATTCGGGGGGGGGGGGGGGGGGCGGTGGTAGTACAAAACAATTTAACAATTTTCCTCTCAGGAGAGTGTGTGCTTCAATATTTGTTAGCCAGGGGCGTCGCCGACGGGAGGGTCAGGGGGAGGTCTGGGCAAACTCCCCGCACTTTTATAAGGTGGAGGAGGGGCGGGGGGTCGACACCCCCACCTTTTGCGGGAAAAATTAACAATTTATCGTACAAATTGCCTTTGCAGTGCAGTCAAAAACAGGAAAATTTCGCGCCGCTTCGCGGCATGACATAAGTTTCGCAATTGCTTATACAAATTTGGGAAATGGGAAAAAGAATTTCATTAAGTGTCTGGCAGAGGCTCTCCTTGGTGGGAATTACTGGCCCCAGTGCCCATTCCCTTAATAAAATATTCACTTTTAAGTTTCAAGCAGGCTACATGTTTAGCTAATTTGCCGAGTTCCGAAAAAGGCGACGCGAATGCAAAGACGAGGAGATCGTCACCCGGAAGCTGCTCCAGCGGTGCACAATTTGCTGGACCGAAGAGCTAATAGTGGAAACAGGCCAGGACCATCTCATCAAGCCATCTCACCTCACGGTCTGGTTCCAATATTAACATTTCGTTTTCCAGGACGTAAAATATAAATTTTCACGCCGCTTCGCGGCGTCACATCGGTAGACATCGTCATAACGAAGCCATAGTCATCATCATCGGTTCGTCGTAACGCTGAATTGAATGAATAGCATTTTTAGCTTATTATCCGAGCTACAAGGCCCACCGTCTATATTTCTGGGTTTTATCAGGCAAAACCGTAAAAATTTTGCGCCGCTTCGCGGCGCTAACTAACAAGTACATACCTACCTATTATAACATGAAAATACACATAAAAAATGCTGCAAAGCCTTAAATACACGTATCAAAATAGGGGTACATTTTTCGTCATTTCAGCCGCCCCCACACCCAAAAGCCGACCTCACCTGTTGTCAGCTAAGATATGTTTTCTCTCCTGTACGTAACAATACAAATTAGTAATGCGCTCAGTACAATGCCTACTGAGGGTCCTGGTCCAATCCAGCTCATCAAAAGTAGACGAAGAAAAATAGTTAAAAAGGGGGCCTCACAAAATAAAGTGGCCGAAATCCGTAGAGTTTTTCATATCCAGGGGTATTTTTGTGGGGTGGGGGGCCTCTCCCAGGGGCTTGCCCCCCCCCTTTCTGAAGGTCTGGCTGCGCCCCTGTCTCTAGCCTTGAAGTCCAGTCACAGTGCACCTTACCGTTTGCGCTATGATGTGAGGGTCGCCTCCGCGCGGAGAAACCGCATGGCGATAGAATTGCAGCGGTCAACGATGTCTTGTGCAATGTGCAGTGAACCTTCACCCTTTACGACGTAGGAAATCGGCTAGGTTAGGTGAAAAAATGGTCGATAAATTCAACGATCTTTCTTTTGAGAGTAGTTCTGTTGTTATGCTCCGCCACCCGTTGAATGGCCAAATTCTGTTTACTCTAATTGCTTACCAAGATGTATTTTTACGATCAGAGTTTGCATTCCGATGAAATGTTAATTAAAAGATAATTCTCCCTATAACTAATTTGATTTTGAATACAAAAATAAACCACAATATAAATATTTGTTAAATCAATTTGATAACAATCAAATTATTTGTCATGAGCATGAAGTTAAATACAAACATTCTTGACTTCAAGGTTTCTGCTGTACTAAGATTTGTGTTTACAATTTTCTTTACAATCGGTAATTCAGAGGTGGTGAATGCTTGTGAAATGTCTTTTTGTGTGGTTTGCAATATTTGCTTGCGTTTGTAATTGCAAACACGTGTAATTACTAACTTCTTTGTGAAATTGGCCTCAGAAGTCACAGTTACAGGTGCATGTGCTTCTATTGCGGATAATATTGCAGCTACCGGTACGACCCACCCACCAAAAGGTGTGCCTGTACAAGACGAGTGTCGGTATTATTTTCAATTGGAAATCCAATGAAAATTGACAAAGTTATGGCAAATAATATTTATAGCTCATCACAAACTTGGCGCAAGACAGCGTAATGCAAGAACAAACATTGTCACAATTTAATCGATATATTGCAGGTACCGCGACCAGCCACCCATAACAACATGCGTATTTTTACGAAGTATCTTATGGTAGTTTTCATTTGGAAATCGGTTAAAAATTAACCAAGGTATTTACTAAAAACCTGACGTCACGTGTATAAAAGGGGCATACATTATGAATGTGCTTCTACTGCAGCACACATTGCAGTTACAACTTACAGGTACGAACCTCCCATCACAAGATGTGCATGTTCAAGACGAGTGTCGGCATTATTTTCAATTGGAAATCCAATGAAAATTGACAAAGTTATAGCAAATAATATTTATAGCCTATGCACACATGATGCGTTTCAGTGGCGGTCGGTTCAAATAGCGAAAACGAAGTGCGGTAGAAATCTCACTAATCACGTATGCGAAACGTCACAAGATTTGGCCCTTTAAAATAGCTCCCAATAGCTCAAACAGTTTTTGCGTTGAAACTCAGCAACTAGGTCGTTTCGGAAGGAAACATTTCAGATTTGGAGATTTCTCAGTACTACCAACAATCTGGCTATCTCAGTTAAAAACTAATGTTAACCCGCGCACTGCAGGGGCTTTGCGCCGAACACGAACTGCAGCGGGGGGGGGTTGATTTCCGCCCCCCCCTGAGATCTCGAAAACTACGCAACGTAGCGAGAAGCGGAAAAAGTCATTTCATAGCTTCATACATGTTCTATCGAAAGTATTTCAGTGTTTTTTAAGTCAGGTCAAAATTGAGGTCACCAGAGGTCATCAAAGGTCAAATTTTCCAGTTTTTCCTGTTTTAGGACATCGCTCCAGAAATTCCCATATATCTCAGAAACGATGATAGTTAGAAACAAACGGAAAAAAGCAAACGCCAGCCAGTGAAATTTGTAATCGCTAAGGCGTACTCAGATTTGATCTCAGGTCAATATTTGAGGCTCCAGAAGTCAAAAATAAAAAATGCCGTTTTTTTTGCTAAATCGTTTTTTGCTATTAACTTTTTACTTAATAAAGATAACGGGAAACTGTTTACGCCATTGTGTTTATCTTGTCAAGGCACTTTGAATGATGTATATGGTGACCTTGTTAAGTCAACTTAACAATTTGACCTAAGGTCAAGGTCAAGTGGTGACCCAAGTAGGGCATGTTGCATATGGGAAGACGTGTCTCGACGAGACAAACACATTGATGTCTGTTTTACTTCTCTATCTTCATTATGTCGAGAGTTATTGACAACAAAGTGATGGTGACCTCGCATGACCTCAAATGACCCAATAATGACCCACTTAACAATGTCAAATGTCAAATGACCCACTTAACAAAACTTACACTTGTATCATCAAGAATATCCTATAATAACATGATCCAGAAGTAATTGGACTAGGACCATGCATATCCTTGAAATAGGAAGCATTTGTATATTTCCCCATTGACTTATTATGGGGAGGTTACGAAATTGACCTGACCTTAGGTCACCGATATCAAAATTCCGAGTTATGCGAATTGTAAGTACTGATGCCCTCATGACATCCTGTAAGTTTCAACCTGATCGGTGAAAAACTCTGGCTTTGGCACAACTGCAAAAAAAATTGGTGGTGGGTCACTTGACCTGGTCTGGTGACCTGACCTGAGATGACCCGAGCATATATTTTTTATCTCAAAGTGTGCGCAATTGATGTCCTAACAGGTGTATCAAAACCTGGCGGCGCGCAGCGCCGCCGTTTTTCGCTATCTTTGAAAAACCTGAGGGGGGGGGGGGCGGAAATCAACCCCCCCTGCAGTGCGCGGGTTAAAGATTCACTATTCCCTTTAATCTCGGCGTCTTCAACGCGTGTCTGGAGTGTGGAAACTTCCTCCATCGACTGACAGAACTCGTCGGTCAGCCGGTCGATCACGCCGTCTCTCTCTTCGAAGTGCTGCTCTAGGTCCTTCACCCGCCCGAACAGTTTCTCGATCTGCGCAGTCATCCTCTCGCTGAACACGTGCAGATCGCGAGAGAGCGACGAGGTGACGCGCTGCTCCAGATCTTCCACTGCGGCGTCCAGCTCATCCCTGAAGGTCCTGCTGGTCAGGGTCGACGGACTGCGGGCGGGCTCGCCGCTGCGCTGCCTGGCGCCGCGCTTGCCCGCTGGAGTCGGATCGCCGGACTCAGAGCGGTCTCGCTTGTGTCCGTCTGTAAGCATCACCACGAGCTCACTAACCGAATGTCGCTCACCCTGTGCAGCGTTGGTCTGCTGTTCAGTCACGACACTGCCTACATCGTTCACGGCCCCGGCAGAATGCGGCGCTTCACGAGGCATAACACACGTTTGCTAGAGTCTCACAGCTCACACGCTTGCTAAGTCTCAAAGCTCTCACTCACTCGCGGCACTAAACTCGGCTGCCGCAGGCTCCACCCTAACTTAAACAGTCAGCATGACTGTTTAAGCGGGTCCAAAAGAAGTCGCTGGCTCCGCTGGTCGCTCACTGGTCGCACTAATGCCACACCACACGGCGGGACGGAGCGGCGCACGCTCGACCGACCTTGACTTCCGTGAACGATGTAGGCAGTGTCACTGGCCGACTCCCGAATCTGACTCAGGGCTGGTGACGTCATCTGGACGCAGAACCCCTTGCCCCTATACCAATCGACAATAACTCGCAATGTTTGAAAGACTATATCGATAATTCTACCCAGCCGATTTACATAAAACATGCTTTGAAAGAAAGACCGATTCAATGTCTCTAGCTTATCTAAATAGCATTATGCTCCAAGTCGCTCCTATTTTGACAGCGAAGGGGCAGCGATCTTACTCCTTCGCTAATGTTAAAAGGTCATTTACAAACCGCGCCACAAATGTCGATGCGCCAAAATCTTGGGAATCGATGACGTCACGCCCCAAAGAAAAACCACGTATGTCACGCTTTCGGGCAATTGGCATACGTGGTTCTTCCTTTGCACGGCATTCCTAGCCAATTAAGCCTATGGCGGCTGCAGAGGTGACAACCCCCTGGGTCAAACGACCGATTCTAGAAAACTCGCGTGGCGAAAAGCTGCGCGCTGTGGTGGAAACGTCAAAGGTCATTAAAGGTCACATTCACAGTCACACAGCCGGCTGGCAAAACTCGGTACCGCTGACGTCACGACCAATGAGATGCTGGTATTCGATGGGAGCCTCCCGAGTAATGCTGAAAGTGCCGGAGTGAGCGGCGTATTTTTTTTGGTAGACAAAGAAGTGCCACATCCACGTACCTTGCATATTTGGGAGCCATAAGTCAGTCAAAAATATACATATTGATTTGGAACTCGGTTTGGACATCGTCCATACTTGTCCCATAATATATATATTCGGTTTTTAATATTGTTTTAACATTTTGATTTTGTTGACATTTAAAAAAACTGTTTGTCATCACAAAATCTTGTTTTTTTTAATATATAAAAAACGGAACATATATCTAAGAAACAAGTATGGACGATGCCTACACCGAATTTCAAAGCAATATCTATATTTTTGACTGACTTATGGCTCCCTAAGGAGAAGTGCCACATCCTACGTACCTTTTCATACTTAGGAAGCCGTAAGTCAGTCAAAAATATAGATATTGCTTTCAAATTTTGTTTGGGCATCGTCCATACTTGGTTCTCTAATAGATAGTCATTTTTTTACAAAATATATTTGACAATTTGATTTTGTGATGATTTTTTTTAGATGTCCACAAAATCATTTTTTTTAAACAATATTAAAAAACCGGAATACATATTGGGAAACCAAGTATGGACGATGTCCAATCCGAATTTCACAGCAATATCTATATTTTTGATTGACTTATGGCTCCCTAAGTATGCAAGGTACGTGGATGTGAGTGGTACGTGGATGTGGATGCGAGTGAGCCCCCTGACGCAATCGTCGCAATCGTCGCAATCTCAAAAAGTGCATCATGCGTTGAAGAGGCAAAATTGTTTCTGTTCATGCTACACTTATTTAATAAATATTATACAGTCCCTACCTTCTTAGCTCTTACAGTAAGGCAATATGATTTGAAAAAAAAGTTTCATCAGGATGCTGGATGAGGTCAGACTGTACAGCTTGCCACCAACATTTGAATGTTTTAAATTGGATTAGGATATTTGAGAGCCAACTATGAAATTGAGGGGCTCCTCACCAGTCACCTCCTCAATCCTCACTCCTCAGCTCATTCTCATTCCTGGTTAATCACCAACTTTAAATCTGATATTTGATAGACAGTGACCTATGCAATGGAAAATACAAATTGAAATAATACATTTTGTTCTCACCTCCCATTTGGTTCACACTTCACTCACCTGACTGGACCCGACTGGCCTGATGGCTGTCACTTCACTCACCTGACTGGACCCGACTGGCCTGATGGCTGTTCTCTTGTCTCCTTGTGGATAGCAATAGTCACCTGACTGGACCCGACTGACCTGATGGCTGTTCTCTTGTCTCCTTGTGGATAGCAATAGTCAGTTGCCTTGATCTTTATTTCAGTGAAGGTTATCAATAATTATCATTTATCTGTGACATTGTAATGTGGTAAAATATTGATATTTTGTGTATCTGACCACTACAGCAACATATTAAGTTATATTCAAGGAACTGTTGCTTTTGGAAGTATGATTAACAAATAAAAGACGACTTATGGCTCCCTTATTGGCAGACTTATGGTAGCCACAGTCGTGGCTAGACCATAGCTGTAGCCACAGCCGTGGCCATGTTCTGGGATATTTTTTCAGCCCGGCCCGCTCGGTTAGTCGTAGGGTACAGCTGCAGTGGCGGATCCAGAACGGGTGGTTAGGGGGGAATTCCAAAAAGTCGCACACAATGCTGAAAACTCACCGGATTTCGCTTGCTTATGCATTGATAGCTGATTTAAGGCTAACTTTCCTTAGTAAACGTTGCTTAGATTGTCTTCTATATCAGGAAATGTGTCAATTTTGTGCCGATTTCAGGCGTTTTTTTGGGGGGGGACCATGCTGCCCAACCGTAGATCCGCCACTGTACAGCCATCCGTGGGACTAGCCGCCGCGTGTAGAACTCTACCCGAAATGTTATGGACATTGCAGAATCGACGTAGAATTGCTAGAGCGGAAAATACAGCTTGACACACAGGGAGAAAAAATGATGAGACGCAACCAGTCGATAAGTCGAGACAAAATCAATATGAAAATCAAGTGCAGAAAACAAGAGAAGTTTCCTATTGCAATAAGTTTAGCTGCTTTAAGTCGACGTCAACTCTCATGCTGCAGCCAGATCCACTGCCAACAAAACATCACACACGGTAATGCAGATTCATCCTTCAGCTCAAACAAGTCGGCTCTGAGGGCTCGGCAAGCTCGGCAAAGGTCGCCACTCGAGTGTTTTTCCTGTTGTCGGCTCTATCTGGTTCCAGGTACTTTTACGTCTCACGATCGAATCGATACCTGCCTCGAGGTCGGAGCACACAGAAGCTCATCTTGATGCAGTCAGCTCTGGGTCCCATCGGAGGCACCTGTATTTACTAATGATGTCGTTTGCGGATAATTCGTAAAACACGACCGGACGAATACCGATTTCCGAGCAGATATTCTGATAGAATACCGAAATCATTTTATTTCACAGTAAAGTGAAGTAACAGTCAATTGAACGACATTACTATTCACGTAATGAATTGGCGAGCCAACACTGCATCCCGTAGTGTATGTTCATAGGAAAAAATGCCACTGTTAGTTTTGATTATAAGTAGCAAAAGTCACTTATCTATTGAAGTTCTCATTTTCGAAATCGGCGAATCATGGACGCACCAATTTCTTGCAAATAGGTATATAGACCATTTAGAGACAAATTCGCTTGCATCTGTGACGTGGGACGTCAGAACAAAAACCCTGGATGATGGTTCGTGCTGTTGATAGTTGATATACTCGGAGGGGAGAGGAATAATTTACTGGCTCCTTAACCCGCGAGTTACTGGGGTATATTCCATAACGCGACTTACTGGGGGGGGGGGGGGGGGTATTTTTTTACCCCCCCCCCCACGGATCTCCGGAACTACAAGACCGATTGTAAAAATTCAAACGGAATTCGATAGCCCTGGAAAATAAATCGAGGGAAACCTAATATTGTTGACCTCGGGGTCACCGATGACGTCACAGATTAGGTAAAGTACAAAATGTTTGACCGTGTTAAAAGGTCTCTATGGATGGAATTGTCGCGCAAAATTGCGATATTAAACGCATAAGCAGTCGATAAATCGGTATGATTCGTATGTCTGACACTTCTAAGTACCATTCTAAGCTGTTTATGACCTTGGGTCAGGTCAAGATCATCCGAGGTCACGAGGTCAAACTACAGATTACGGTCATTAGGCGTTGTAACACATGTTTATGGGTTTTTTTTTTCGTCTAGAACGCGAAAAATGACATTAGAACACTGTTTTTTCCATATAAATAGAAGTAAAAAGCAAAAACGGAAATTCATTTTTATGCACAGTAATGCTGTGAGAGGTGGTCGATTTTTGTCATTTAAAGGTCATAAGTCAGTCATTTTTGAACATATCAACTTGAAATTTGGTATACGTATTCACCGAACACGTCTTGATCACATGTATTACGGTTTTGGGATAACTCTGTTTTTTTAATAAAAAAAAAATATTGTAAAAAAAAAAAATGTATTTGGATTTCTCAAAATTAAGAATTTCAAAAACACTCAAAAATCTGAGACAGCAGTTTGATAGCCCGGTCTATTGTCAGTAATTTTATTTAGGACAATTTAATTTATCTCAAATATTGTACCTTTGACAGCGTTTTCCGCAAACCATTATTTTTCAACAAAAACCGAAGAACATGACGGAACTCTGACGTCATTTCCGGTTGACTTATCATAACCTCATCTTTTTCTTTTTGGCCGATATGTGTAGAATTGATGTGAGAGAAGGTACTGAAAGGTTGGTGACGATACTGGTGTTGGTTTAGGAATTATTGCAAAATAACGGGGGGGAGGGGGAAATAACCCCCACCCCAGTAAGCCGCGGGTTAACCCACCATTGGCTGGGGGGGGGGGGGGGGGGGGGCGTTTTTCGCCCTCCCCTAACGAACTTTCCCAATAGCTCAAAAACTATCGCTATCGCGCTATCGACGTGAAACTTCGGGTACTTTCTCCTACATCAATTATACATCTTCGGTGCAAAAATGAATAAAAAATGACCTCAAAATCAACATTTTCAAACATTTAACAAAAACGGAAGATATGTTGAAGAACCACATGTGTACAATACCCAAACAAAATTTAAAAGCAATATCTTTATTTTTGACTGACTTATCGCTCCCTAAGTATGAGTAGCTAATGACGTCATATTTTTTAATTGCATTTTTTATTATTATTTAGTGACCAGATACAAATAAATACATGCCAGCACTGTATTCCTGAGACCAAACCTGTCTAGACACATGCCTTTTCTATTTATATTTATCAATTTCAAATTTTGACCATATGTGACCTGACCTTGTCCTTATATGGTGTCATGTTGTGAAAATGACAGCTACTATCGAATTATACGTGTAGAATAACCCATACAACATGTGTCGCATGACTTTCGTAGACCTGTGACCTTTTGTGACCTGACCTTGACCTTGACCTTTACTTACAATTTCACTTTTGTTTATGCATGATATGTATTATACCTTTGAGAGTACCTGTGCGATACTAGTCGCAATCTAAGGCTTTGGATGGAAAGTATGGTCCAAAAACCTAAATATCTCAATTTTTACCTTTGACCTGACCGTGACCTGACATGTGACCTTATTGGAAAAAAGTTCGCGTATGTTTTGGATGCGTCTCATTGAGAGCTTTCGATTGCCGCCTTGCGCGTCTCGTTGCACTTATTAGTTCGGAAGATAGCCAGGGGACGCCAACCGCCCCCCCCCCCCCCCCCCCCCCCCAGCCAATGGCGTTCGGCTGAGACCGCAGCCAATGCCGGGTTAACCCGAAGTGCAGCACAATGACACCCTGGGTCATTCCACGTCAAATCGCACAACAAATTCCCCGACCCCTTTCGATTTAAATAAATTTTGGGTCACGTGTAGTACCCAATGAACGATCATCATGCACAAACTTTTAGCTTCATTCGACCTCTGAGGTCAGAGTTACGGGTCATCTTAGGTCGCACGTTTTTGCTGACATTGCATCATTCAAACATGCATATATTGGCAAAAAATATGTTCTAGGAAGGTGCGGTTGCCACTAGAGCACAGATATATGGTCGGACTATGTATTGCACCCGATGAACTTCCATGACCTAAATTTGACCTTTGACCTGACGAGGTCAAAGTTCAACAATTCAAGTTTTTCTTATGTTTGCCTACCCCAAAATGCACCAAAATTTAACACGAGAGTGGTTACATCATCATCCAAATCATATGCAAAAGAATGGCGGGCACTTAAAAACTTTTTAAGATATGGGTATTTTATTATAACTATGTCGCGCCAGTTAAACGTGCCCTGTGGCCATCTTCTATGAATTGATTCTCCCTCAATAAGGATTACAAATACCCCCCCCCCCCCATTGAACCTGGTAACAAAATAGGTACACACGTTACCAGTGGTGCCCACAACGTATGCACATCACAGTAGGTGTTCGAAATGACCCCCTTCTGAGCCACACACAGCTCCGCCCGTCTACGCGTATGTCGGACAACCTTTCGAAGACTCTGCGTCCAGGTTTCTGACTATGTCCTCCACGACCTGCTTTAGCTGCACGATCGTGGTTGGTTGAGCTTTATAGGTCTTGGTGGAGATACTAGACCACAGGCTGAAGTCAAGACACGATAGATCAGGGCTGTATGGAGGCCAGTGGTGTTCGCTCTTGCGGCTGATCACCCGATCTCCGAACTTCAAACGGAGGAAGACCATAACCTGCTTAGTGACGTGTGGGGGGTGCCCCATCTTGCTGAAACCAGCACTGACGTTCTGTTGCTCTGTGTCGTACTGCTGGCCAGACCACAGTTTGTAGCATGTCGAGATAGGAGACACCGTCCACGGTCCCAGTGAACCAGTGCAGGAGGCACTTCCCGTTCACCCCACCCAACCAGGCCATGACCTTGTCTGTTCCGGGTCTTGCACTGCGCGATCAAGTGGGGGTTGACTGGTACCCACATCACGTCGTTTTTGCAGTTTGGTTTCTCTGGGAAAACAAACCACTTCTGATCGCTCCATAGGACACGTTCAAACCATTCCTCGTCATGTGTGAGCCAGAACTCACTGGCCGTCAGTCTTGGGTTCTTGTTTTGGACGGACAAGGGCTGGCTCAGGTGCCGGTGATAAGGCATCCATTTTAATATCCGCCTGAGCATCTTCCAGACCGTTCCGAACCCTATGTTTAACTGGTTCGACGCTTCTCCCACGTGAAAGTTTGGGTGAAACTTGAAAAACTCTTCGACCTTGTCGATTTGCTCCTGTGTCACGCACCCCATTCCGGTTGGCTTCTGAGGCATTAGGGAACTTGTCTCCTTGAATTGTTCGATAAGTCTCACGAAGGATACCCGTGCCGGAACTTTCCTTGGGAGGAAGGGTGGAACTGGTTCCGAAAGGCCCTTCGCACATTCTGAACTGACTTCAGTTCTTCATATTTTAAAGTGATCCATCTCGCCTGATCCCTCGAAAACGGGCCGGTGCACCTAAAGTGTCGAACAGGGCTTCTTGGTAAATCGCTCATTGGGAACAACTAGTCTTACTAAATTGCTCAAAATTCTAATGAACTACAATGTCCAACCACTGACTATAATCCAAGGCACGTGCGAACTTACACAAATTAATTGCTCGTGCACGTGCCTTGTTTATTTTTGTATCATTAATTTACGATCACCCTGTAGTTATACTAAAATACCCATATCTTAAACAAGTTTTCAGTGACCACCATTCTTTTGCACATGCTTTGAGACGATGATGTAACCACGCTCGTGTTAAATTTTGGTGGATTACGGGGCAGACAAACACAGTAATAACTCAAAATTTTGACTTTGACCTAGTCAGGTCAAAGTTCATATGAAGGTCATGTGAAATCATGGAGATACATAGCAATGGACATTAGCTTTCTTATCCAATGGTGGCAACCGCAACTTCCTAGAACATTTTTTTCGCCAATATATGCACTTTTGAATGATACAATGTCGGCAAAAACGTGCGACCTAAGATCAACCGTAACTCTGACTTCAGAGGTCGAATGGAGCTAAAAGAAAGTGTGTGCATGATGATCGTTCATTGGGTACTACACGTGCCCCAAATTTCATCGTCTCGAAATGCATGTGCGAACGAGGAATGGCGGGACATTTAAAAACGTTTTAGGATATGGTATTT
>JAXIVJ010016197.1:0-29551 GCA_036785665.1 Chirona hameri
GAGAATGGAGCTTATTTTTATTTTACAAATAAGTTCGACAACATGTTTTCTCTTGAAATAAAGTCATTGTTCTGCGATAATTTATGTTTTTCCCCCATTTTTTTCTCTGCAATTAAAAATAAAATGAATGCCTGTAAAACGGTAGTGAAACTTTGAAGCTTAAAAAATGTCCATGATGAAGGGTATCCCGCGCCGCCGTAGCCCACGGCCGTGCCGTGCCGTCGGCTACGGCGCTGGGCTAGTTTATACCCCCCCCCCCCCCTAAGGGTTTTCGAGGATAGCAGAAGACGGCGGCGCTTGGCACAGGTGTTTGAGCATCAATTACCCACCTTGTGTGAAATTATTGACCTCGGGTCGTCTCAGGTCAAGTCACGAGAATACGTGAAGTGACCTTACCTCCAAAAATGTGTGTGGTCGTGACAAGGCCACAGGCTTTAACCGAACGATTTAAAACTCACACAAGTTTGTCAGGGCACAAGTATCTACAATTCGTTTATCTCATATTTTATGTATCGGTGATCGGGTAAATTTCGTGACCTCCCCATTATTAGTAAATGGGAATATATACAAATGTTTCCTATTCAGAGAATATGCATTAGATCAGGTCAATTATTTAAGAATCATTGTAATGTACCTCATTCTTGATGACCCTGGTTCAATTGTTGTTCAGTGACCTCTGGAAGGTCGCTGAGGTAATCTGAGGTCACCAGGACCTTTTTGCCAATAACTCTTGATATAATAAAGATAGAGACGTGCAAAGGACACCATTGTGTTTGTCTCGTCGAGTCGCGTCGCCCCATATGCACATGGCCTACATGGGTCACCAAATGACCTTGACCTGAGGTCAAATTTTGAAGTTGACCTCACCTGGTCAGCATTAATATGCTTCGAAACGTCTTGACGAATCAAACACGATATTGTTAAAAGTGTTGATCTATATTCAACCGATAAAAAGTTATTCACGAAAAACTTGTGGGAAGAAAGTGTCATCGTGACCTTCCGTGACCTCTGGAGTCTAAACTAATCACCTGAGCTAAAATTTGAAGACATCTTGGCAATTTAATTTGTCTAGAGCTTTCTATTTTTTCCGGTTTCTTCCTATCTATCATAGTTCCCGAGATTGTTTAGGGCTTCTGGAGCAAAGTCCTAAAATTGGAAGATCTGACCTTTGATCACCCTTTCTTTAAAAAGGAATCTCAATTTTGACCTGAGCCAAAAACAGGACCAAATTAGTTTCGACATGATTTGTGACGAGCTATCGATCGGTGCTTTAGATTCCGCCTACTCCCCATATGAGCCGAGTTAGAAGGGGGAGGGGCGTTCAGACGCCCCCCTGGTACGCGAAGGTGGCGCCGAGCACCAGCACGGCGCGTGCAATTATAGTTGCAATGCGTTGTCATTTCGTGGCCAATTCAATTAAGTCCCAGATAGTTTCTAGGCACGGATTGCGGTAGTAGTGTAATGTTTGAAGTGAATGCCGTGTCAACGGTTTTATTTTATAGTCAGTTACCCTTTTCTGAATATTTGATAGCCTGTTTGCCTGTTTAGCCGATACACTGCTAAGCAATAAACTATGTATCACATAAGCCGTGTTCACGAAGGATTACGCGCTGAAAAGTTTCTGAAATATTCTAAAAGTTTTGAAAAACTACACAACTTGTGTATGCGATTTGGGCTAGAAATGTCCCTCATAATTTTGGAATATGTTGGTAAGAATAAAATATGTTGACAAAATTGCGGTTTGGTGGTAAAAAGTATTAATAGTACAACATAAGTATTAATAGAATATTCCTGAAAAGTTTCAGGAAGATTCTATCAATACTTATTACCACCAGACCGCAATTTTGTCAACATATTTTATTCTTACCAACATATTACAAAATTATGAGAGACATTTCTAGCCAAAAATCGCATGTAAAAGTTGTGTAGTTTTTCAAAACTTTCAGAATCTTTCAGAAACTTTTCAGCGCAATTATCCTTCGTGAAAACGTCTATAGTGTAGTTGCTTAGGCAACTGTCGTAAACATCTACGTTGGTTTTGATGTCAACCTTGCTAGTTTTTCATTCGGTTGCGCTACTTACTTTGCTACCAAACACCGGTAGCAAGAAGTGCACTGATATTATAGTATCTTCAGCACAATATTCGGGCGATGCGTACACACTAGGAACACGTTGCCGCGCTAGCCCAGTCGATCCCGTTAGTGACGTCACAGTCTGCGGTGGAGGCCCAGTCGATCTCGTTAGTGACGTCACAGTCTGCGGTGGAGGCCCAGTCGATCCCGTTAGTGACGTCACAGTCTGCGGTGGAGGCCCAGTTGATCCCGTTAGTGACGTCACAGTCTGCGGTGGAGGCCCAGTCGATCCCGTTAGTGACGTCACAGTCTGCGGCGGAGTACTGCGTACAGCTGCCATCATCGGTCTCCTCAGAGAAGTCTGCCGACTGGTGCAGGCACCAGCTCGTGATGGGGTTCCTCATGGTGCAGTAGTTGGTGCCGTAGTCGAGGTAGGCGTAGCTGGTCTGTGACCTGAAGTAACCCTGCAACACACACTGGCATGGGGCGCAGGCTCGGATGCAGGATGGATTGTGGGGGAAATACGTTATTATATGTAGTACTGATTCTGGCGTTATGCCACGAATGTACCTCTACGATTACAAATGCACGTATATGAAGAAGAAGAAGAAAAAAAATCCACGATAGCGTAATCAACTTAATTTCTATAAGATTTCGAAGATTTAATTTGCGTTTTCAGAAGCAACTCTGCAGTCATACTGGAGATCTGAGATCTGAGATACTGGCTACATTTGTTTAACAATTGACCTGCGCATTCTGTTCACATTCGCGCAATGCTGCCTAGTGGCTAATTTCAAGACGATCCCTATATACTCACAAGCATCCGTCCCTTTCCCCAGTTCCACTCACACTCATGGCACAGGTTCCGTCGCCAGCGTCGTCGAAAGTGAACGTCAGGTCATCCACGCCATGTTTCTCCGGCGTCGTGTGGATGCCAGTCACAACGTTCCCGATCGTACCGTGGTACTGCACTAAAGCGATGGCCGGTCAGTGTTATATTGACATTCCATTGTGCTGGTTGCGATACTGCGCCGCCTGATTTCGATGCACTCCCGGCAGTATACCCTGATGATTGGCGACTTAATAATGTTTATGTTATGATGCATTCCCATTATTCACATGCTATTTGTGAAATGTGTAAAAAGCAAAACAAAAAACATTGTTATACAGCTATATTGAACTCCTTGTGGCAACTTATGGAGAGGTTATGATAACGCCCCAGCTCACCCCAAACATGCACTTCTCACTGTCCAGCTCACCTTAGGCATATGTAAGGTTATGGTCTGGCTGATTCTCGGCCGGGCGCTCGGACCGGTCCCCGGCGACCATGCTCGGGCGCGTGCGTGGTCCGGTGGCCTGAGGCGCTGGTCCGGTCAGCCTGCACGTGACCAGGCTGAGCGGTGATTGGGTGGCGCCGAGCGTGCCGAGGTGACCGGGGTCCCGGCCGCGCTCGGCGGGGGGATGCTGGCGGAGACCGTGACGCGGTGCGGATGTGCTGTGACGCGCTGTGGGAGTGTGGTGCGGATTGCGGTTGTTAACGGCAATAAAGGCCCAAAACGAAGCTGCGTATTAAGCAAGATTACATTGGTGACAGCGTCTTAAATCGAACCCGCGCTCTTTCGTGATCAACTGGTACACGACTGCTGCTGGTGCAAGACGTCTGCGGGTGCACATCTGGTGAACGTCGTCTGCCGACCCGCTCGTCTATCGCAGCCGCTCGTCTGCCGACCCGCTCGTCTGCCGGCCCGCTCGTCTGTCGGCCCGCTCGTCTGCCGGCCCGCTCGTCTGTCGACCGCTCGTCTGTCGACCGCTCGTCTGTCGACCGCTCGTCTGTCGACCGCTCGTCTGTCGACCACTCGTCTGTCGGCCGCTCGTCTGTCGGCCGCTCGTCTGTCGGCCGCTCGTCTGTCGGCCGCTCGTCTGCCGGCCCGCTTGTCTGTCGGCCACTCGTCTGTCGGCCGCTCGTCTGTCGGCCGCTCGTCTGTCGACCGCTCGTCTGTCGGCCGCTCGTCTGTCGGCCGCTCGTCGGCCGCTCGTCTGTCGGCCACTCGTCTGTCGGCCGCTCGTCTGTCGGCCGCTCGCCTGTCGGCCGCTCGTCTGTCGGCCGCTCGCCTGTCGGCCGCTCGCCTGTCGGCCGCTCGCCTGTCGGCCGCTCGCCTGTCGGCCGCACGCCTGCTGTTGCGGGTGGTGCCACGCCTGCTGTTGCCGGTGGTGCCACGATCAGCTGTCTGGTGCCCCGATCAGCTGCCTGGTGCCCCGATCAGCTGTCTGGTGCCCCGATCAGCTGTCTGGTGCCCCGATCAGCTGTCTGGTGACTCCGTAAAAGCTAAGTGTGTGTTCATATTTTCTTGTCACCATGAAAAATGAGGGGGCTGAAGGTCATGGTGGGACCGAGGGAACTGCTGGTGGGGCACAGGGAGCGAGGGTACGGTTAGGAGGGATCACGATGGCATCTCCCAAGTTCTCCGGGGAGGGGAAGTTTTCCCGATTCCTGTCCGATTTCGAGGGATTTTCCTCTCTTCATAATTGGAATGATGATACACGCCTCACGTTTTTGCCGCTTTGTCTGTCAGGGGTGGCTCGAGATGCATACGAGTCTCTGACGGGGGAGCAGCGGAAATCGTATAAGCAGACCGTGGATGGTCTGAGCGCTTTGTTCGAGAAGCCCAGTGCTCTCGATGCTCATGCCAAACTCAGACAGTTGCGGTTCGATCCCCACGAATCCCTGGACGTTTTTGTCATAAAATTTCGAAAGCTAGTGCAAGATGCATTTCCGGGCAGCGACAATGACATGCTCCGGTTAAATTGCTTCCTGGCAGCCCTGCCAGAGTCATATCAAATTGATGTGGTATCCAATGGCATTGATTCGTTCCCGGCTGCGGTCGAGAGGGTCCGAAGCATGATGCGGGGCGAAAATTTGCGCTCGCACCCTGTAAGACAGGTCGCCGACGATCAGCCGTCGGTGCTGCAGCAGATCCTGACCCGCCTAGAGCAGCTTGAGCGACGCGTTAGCGCGCCGAACCCAGCAGGTGTACCGGTCTCGGCAGAGGCGGCTCCGCCCTCCGGTACGACTCGCCTCGGACCTGTTGATGGGCGCCACCGGGGCCCAACCAGAGCGTGTTTCGTCTGTGGTTCCCTGGGGCACTTGGCGGCTTCGTGCCGATTGCGTAATCGCATGTGCTACAGCTGCGGACAAGCAGGACATTTGGCTCGTGTCTGTCGCACCGATCGTTCGGAAAACGGGCCGGGGGCCCCCGCTCACGGTCCCGGAGCGGGAGGCCCCAGCCGCGCGCGGCAGAGCCAGTAGGGAGCGGCGGCTGTCCAGATGGGGCGACAGGCAGCATTCACTTGCGGGATGACTTGACATTTGAAGCTAGAGTGTCTGGTACAGTCACCAGATGTTTGCTTGACACAGGCTCTACGATCAGCATATTGCATCAGTCTGTATTCGATTCCTTCACTGGCGTGAAACTGCTCAAAACCAGTACTCGGGCTAGGACAGCCTCCAAAGATCCTCTTTCCCTTTCAGGAAGAGTGACCGTTAAATTCGAATTGGGAGGAATCTCTCATATGATTCCGTTTTTTGTTTCCGAGGCCATTGATACCCCATGCCTTCTGGGCTTGGACTTTCTGCAACATGTTCCTTGTGTGATCGATCTCCGCAGGAGGGTGCTGCTGGTTGCCCCCGGAGAGTCTGTTCGGACGGTATCGGCTGAGATGACTTCTGTGGGAAAGATGGTGGTGGGGAAAGATTTTTCGGTTCCGCCGGGGTCAGAGCTGATTATTCCGACATACGTCCACAACTGTGGGTACAGCGGGCCGGCGGTGGCAGAGCCCACGTGGAGCCACCCTGGGGTGGAGGTGGTGCGGTGCATTGTGGATGTAGGTCGCTCAACGGTGCCCCTCCTGGTGCGTAATGTCACAACTGAGCACATCACTATTCCAAAACACTCTGAAGTTGCTGATCTTGAGGTTGGTTTTGTAGAGCAGTTGTTGCCGGACAATGAGCCCGCGTCTTTGTCCAGTTTGGAGGGCATGATTGATTGGGACGGTTGTGCACTCTCAGACGGGCAGCGTAAAGCGTTTCTTGCTGTGCTGAAAAAATACGAACCGATGTTTGATGGTCATATAGGTGTTACAGACGCGGTGAGCCACAAAATTGAAACCGGAGATCATCCTCCCATCAGGCAGACCCCACGTCGCTTGCCGCCTCATCTGAGAGACGAGGTGCGGGCTCAGCTGGACGAGCTAGTGGGTCAGGGAATTTTAGACAAATCTGATAGTAGCTGGGCATCACCCATTTGTGTGGTCAAAAAGAAAAATGGTGACAATAGAATTTGTGCTGATCTTAGAAGGCTCAACTCGATCACCAGACTTCCCGCTTATCCAATAGCCCGCATTGACGACTCGCTGGAGGCTTTGGCTGGTTCTTCGTTGTACTGCACACTTGACATGAACTCGGCGTATCACCAGATGCCCATAGACCCAGCTGATCAAGACAAAACTACCATTACCACTCCGTTCGGTAACTTCCGGTACACCCGAGTTTGCTTTGGGCTCAGCTCAGCACCCTTCACTTGCGCGAAGCTGCTCGATATCGTTCTCGGCGACCTGACCCCGAAAACGTGCGTGACTTATTTTGACGACATAATTGTACACGGCAACAGTTTCACAGAGGTATTGAATGGATTGGACTCAGCACTGTCCCGCCTCAACTCAGCAGGTCTCACGTTAAATCTTCGAAAGTGCCAGTTCTTTCGGAAGCGGGTGACATTTCTTGGTCATGTAGTGTCTGGCGACGGCATGGCCACAGATCCCGAGAAAATCAAGAAGGTGCGTGAGTGGCCAGTGCCACGGACAGCAAAGCAGCTCTCTGGCTTCTTGGGTTTGTCGTCTTATTTTAGAAAGTATGTGGAAAAATTTGCGCAAATTTCTGCTCCCCTCTTCCGCCTAACTGCTCGGGACACGCAATTCCGGTGGACTGATGAGGCTCAGCGTGCCTTCGAGAGCTTAAAGCGGTCTCTCAGTGAGGCTCCTCTGGTGGCATTTCCCCGGTTCGGTGACGACGCGGCCGCCTTTACACTGGACTGCGACGCCAGCGACGAAGGGATTGGCGCTGTCCTGCTCCAGGAGCAAGACGGTGTAGAGCGAGTCGTAGCATTTGGGAGCCATCGCTTGTCGAAAGCGCAGAGAAATTACTCTACTACTAAAAAGGAACTTCTTGCCTGTGTTGTATTTACTCAGGAGTTCTCGCATTACCTTTTAGGCAAGAAATTTCGGCTTCGAACGGACCACAGCAGCCTTCAATGGTTGCTAAATTTTAAAAACCCTTCAGGTATGCTCGCTAGGTGGCTAGATATTCTCGGTGGCTTTCAGTTCGACATTGTTTTCAGGCCTGGTTCCCAAAATGTAGTTGCAGACGCTTTGAGTAGACGCCCATCTGAGGTCAGATGCGTCGTGTCAAACTGACACCGCTGATGCATGTCGCCACGTGTCCAGCGATGACTGGTCGATGAGTTTCATCCAGGTCGAACAGAAGAATGATCAGTTGATAGCAGATATTTGCCGTCATTTGAGTTCTGGAAGCCGACCGCTGAAGCGTGATGTGGCAGCTGAAATGCGGCCTCTGTTGCGGCAGTGGGACAGATTCCGCTTGCTGGAGGGCGTTTTGTTCAGGGTGTGTCGAACGCGCCCTCACGGACCGGAGCAGCTCCAGATCGTAGCTCCCAGGTCGCTGGTGCCAGGCATTTTGACTTCCATGCATTCGGGTCCCACAGGCGGCCACTTCAGCGCGGAAAAGTTGCTTGCACAGGCGCGGCTTCGCTTCTGGTGGCCTGCAATGACTGCAGACATTCGCAGGTTCTGTGCAGAGTGTGACAAGTGCGGTTCGCGCCAGTCGCCAATTCCTCAGCCACGAGCACCGATGGGGGAATTGCATGCTTCTGAGCCCTGGGAAATCGTGTCGATCGATTTCCTGACTTCCCTCCCCTCCACAGCGCGCGGAAACAAACATTTGCTAGTATGTTGTGACCACTTCACCAGGTGGGTGGAGGTTTTCCCTCTCCCAGACATGACTGCTACTACGGTAGCCCGTGTTCTCACTCATGAGCTGTTCTCTCGATTTGGTTGTCCCAAACAACTGCATTCAGATTGTGCGGCAAATTTCAGAGGTGAGTTGATCGCAGAGGTGTGTCGACTCATGGGTATTCGCAAAACCAGCACCACCAGCTTTCATCCTCAGGGTAATAGCCGGTGTGAACGGATGATGAGGACCGTTCTCGGTATGTTGTCCAAATACCTGGACGACAACCACAATGAGTGGGATCAGCACCTACCTCTCCTGATGTTGGGCTATCGTTCACAGGTGCACAAGTCGTTGGGCTATAGTCCGTTCTTTCTAATGCTCGGTCGTGAGCCTCGCCTGCCTGTCGACGTCGAAATCGACGCAGCTCGTGCGTCGAAGTCTACCTCTGTGGCGTCCTATGTCGACAAATTGTGTGCGGGGCTACGTACTGCTTATCGCGAGGCTATCCGTATGTCCCACTCTAGTAACGCGAGAAACAAGCGGATCTATGAGAAAAAGTTGAACACGTTTTCTTATCAAATTGGAGACAAGGTGTCTCTGTTCAAAAACGTTCCGAAACGAGGAGAATATTACAAATTTGTTCGGCCATGGAAGCCGGCCGTTATTGTGTCCATTCACGGAGAGCTTAATTACACTATACGCCTGGAGGGTACTGGCCAAATATTGAGGGTTCACCACAATAGGCTCAAGCCGCGCCAGTGCCCGGAACAGGAGCTGGAAAATATGAACAGCGAGGCGGGAAACGCAGGTGGGACTGATCCTTCGTCAGGGGTGGAAGGGGTAGTGGATGGGCCGGTTGATGCTGGCCGGCAACGGTCTGGGCGTGCAAAGAAACCTATAATGACTCGTGATGACGCAGATTTATCTGACGTTAACCTGAGCCTAGTTGGGTCACCTTTGAGGACACAGAGTGACCTTCCACAGTCTGGTCCTGGCGCGGGGGCGTCGCAGGGCGCTGGTAGTGATCCCAACGTGACGCCGCAGGATGCTGGTGCTGATCCCGGTGTGGAGACGCCGCTGGGCGCGGGTGGTGATCCCGGTGTGGAGACGCCGCGGAGCACTAGCGGAGATCCAGATGTGGTGACATCTCGGAGCACTAGCCCTGATCCCGGAGTGGGGGCGCCGCTCAGCGGTGGTGATTCCGGAGTTGTGACGCCGCAAAATGTGGATACTGAGTCAGAGGGAGCGGCAGCCGTCGCTGATGGCACAGCTGCTGGTCCTAGGCGGTCTGCTCGGGTCAGACGGAGCCCAGACTATTTCACATTCAGTCTGGTACTGCTGCTTTGGGTTCTGGCGCGCTTTCCGTTATAACCCGCAATGCGGCTGATCCTACCTGCTTGTGGTCGGGAACTGAATTGTTGCTTTGGACGGGTTGGGCTGCACCTGATAGCTTGTACAACCAGTGTTGTTGGACATTGGATAACGTCGGGTATTTGGGAATTGCCTAGCCGCTCTGTCTGGTTTGCCCGAGTAGCAGGGATGACGTGTTGTTGAGGCCATTGTCTGACCGAGTAACATTGACTGTTCGGTTCCTTTTTGGATCTGCGAATTCCTGATCCAATCTTTGTTCTTTCAGGCATTCCCGACCATTCTGGGGCTGGGTGCACGGTGGCGCAACGATCCGGTTCATCGTGAAACTCCATACGCGGGTGAAACGAGACGCTCGCCGCTTACTGATACTGGGGTGACGCTGGACACACCGAGCCGGTGGCTTGCCCGGAAGTGTTATGTGCGCGCGAAGCGAGATGTGTGTAGGTGAGGGGGACTGTAGTGCTTGTGCTCATGTACAGGGGGAAAGAGTGTAAGGTTATGGTCTGGCTGATTCTCGGCCGGGCGCTCGGACCGGTCCCCGGCGACCATGCTCGGGCGCGTGCGTGGTCCGGTGGCCTGAGGCGCTGGTCCGGTCAGCCTGCACGTGACCAGGCTGAGCGGTGATTGGGTGGCGCCGAGCGTGCCGAGGTGACCGGGGTCCCGGCCGCGCTCGGCGGGGGGGATGCTGGCGGAGACCGTGACGCGGTGCGGATGTGCTGTGACGCGCTGTGGGAGTGTGGTGCGGATTGCGGTTGTTAACGGCAATAAAGGCCCAAAACGAAGCTGCGTATTAAGCAAGATTACACATACATGCACTTCTCACCGCCCAGATCACCTTAGGTATACAGATACTTCTCACCGCCCAGATCACCTTAGGTATACAGACACTTCTCACTGTCCTGCTCACCTTAGGAATACAGGCACTCCTCACCGCCCAGCTCACCTTAGGTATACAGATACCTCTCACCGCCCAGATCACCTTAGGTATACAGACACTTCTCACCGCCCAGCTCACCATATACAGGCACTTCTCACCGCCCAGATCACCTTAGGTATACAGACACTTCTCACCGCCCAGATCACCTTAGGTATACAGACACTTCTCACTGTCCAGCTCACCATATATAGGCACTTCTCACTGTCCAGCTCACCTTAGGTATACAGGCACTTCTCACCGCCCAGATCACCTTAGGTATACAGATACTTCTCACCGCCCAGATCACCTTAGGTATACAGACACTTCTCACTGACCAGCTCACCATATATAGGCACTTTTCACTGTCCAGATCACCTTAGGTATACAGACACTTCTCACTGACCAGCTCACCATATACAGACACTTTTCACTGAGCAGCTCACCTTAGGTATACAGACACTTCTCACTGACCAGATCACCTTAGGTATACAGACACTTCTCACTGACCAGATCACCTTAGGTATACAGATACTTCTCACTGACCAGATCACCTTAGGTATACAGACACTTCTCACTGTCCAGCTCACCTTAAGTATACAGATACTTCTCACTGACCAGATCACCTTAGGAATACAGACACTTCTCACTGTCCAGATCACCTTAGGTATACAGACACTTCTCACTGTCCAGCTCACCATATAAAGGCACTTCTCACCGCCCAGATCACCTTAGGTATACAGACACTTCACACTGTCCAGCTCACCTTAGGTATACAGACACTTCTCACTGACCAGATCACCATATACAGACACTTCTCACCACCCATATCACCCTAGGTATACAGACACTTCTCACCGCCCAGATCACCTTAGGTATACAGACACTTCTCACCGCCCAGATCACCTTAGGTATACAGACACTTCTCACTGTCCAGCTCACCTTAGGTATACAGACACTTCTCACTGACCAGCTCACCATATACAGACACTTCTCACCGCCCAAATCACCTTAGGAATACAGACACTTATCACTGTCCAGCTCACCTTAGGTATACAGACACTTCGCACTGTCCAGCCCACCATATACAGGCACTTCTCACTGTCCAGCTCACCTTAGGTATACAGACACTTCTCACTGTCCAGCTCACCTTAGGTATACAGACACTTCTCACTGTCCAGCTCACCTTAGGTATACAGACACTTCTCACTGTCCAGCTCACCTTAGGTATACAGATACTTCTCACTGTCCAGCTCACCTTAGGTATACAGACACTTCTCACTGTCAAGCTCACCTTAGGTATACAGACACTTCTCACTGTCCAGCTCACCATATGCAGACACTTCTCACTGTCCAGCTCACCATATACAGACACTTCTCACTGTCCAGCTCACCTTAGGTATACAGACACTTCTCACCGCCCAGATCACCTTAGGAATACAGACACTTCTCACTGTCCAGATCACCTTAGGAATACAGACACTTATCACTGTCCAGCTCACCTTAGGTATACAGACACTTCTCACTGTCCAGCTCACCTTAGGTATACAGACACTTCTTACTGTCCAGCTCACCTTAGGTATACAGATACTTCTCACTGTCCAGCTCACCTTAGGTATACAGACACTTCTCACTGTCCAGCTCACCTTAGGTATACAGACACTTCTCACTGTCCAGCTCAGCTTAGGTATACAGACACTTCTTACTGTCCGGCTCACCATATACAGACACTTCTCACCGCCCATATCACCTTAGGTATACAGACACTTCTCACTGACTAGATCACCTTAGGTATACAGACACTTCTCACTGACCAGCTCACCATATACAGGCACTTCTCACTGACCAGCTCACCTTAGGTATACAGACACTTCTCACTGACCAGCTCACCATATACAGACACTTCTCACTGTCCAGCTCACCTTAGGTATACAGACACTTCTCACTGTCCAGCTCACCTTAGGTATACAGACACTTCTCACTGTCCAGATCACCTTAGGTATACAGATACTTCTCACCGCCCAGATCACCTTAGGTATACAGACACTTCTCACTGAACAGCTCACCATATATAGGCACTTCTCACCGCCCAGATCACCTTAGGAATACAGACACTTCTCACTGTCCGGCTCACCTTAGGTATACAGACACTTCTCACTGTCCAGCTCGACATATACAGACACTTCTCACTGTCCAGCTCACCTTAGGTATACAGACACTTCTCACTGTCCAGCTCACCTTAGGTATACAGACACTTCTCACTGACCAGATCACCTTAGGTATACAGATACTTCTCACTGACCAGATCACCTTAGGTATACAGGCACTTCTCACCGCCCAGATCACCTTAGGTATACAGACACTTCTCACTGACCAGCTCACCATATACAGACACTTCTCACTGTCCAGCTCACTTTGGGTATACAGACACTTCTCACTGTCCAGCTCACCTTAGGTAAACAGACACTTCTCACTGTCCAGCTCACCATATACAGACACTTAGGTATACCTTAGGTATACAGATACTTCTCACCGCCCAGCTCACATTAGGTATACAGACACTTCTCACTGTCCAGCTCACCATATACAGACACTTCTCACCGCCCATATCACCTTAGGTATACAGACACTTCTCACTGTCCAGCTCACCTTAGGTATACAGACACTTCTCACTGTCCAGCTCACCTTAGGTATACAGACACTTCTCACTGTCCAGATCACCTTAGGTATACAGACACTTCTCACTGCCCAGATCACCTTAGGAATACAGACACTTCTCACTGACCAGATCACCTTAGGTATATAGATACTTCTCACCGCCCAGATCACCCCAAACATGCACTTCTCACCGCCCAGATCACCTTAGGTATACAGATACCTCTCACTGACCAGCTCACCTTAGGTATACAGACACTTCTCACTGTCCAGCTCACCTTAGGTATACAGACACTTATCACTGTCCAGCTCACTTTAGGAATACAGACACTTATCACTGACTAGATCACCTTAGGTGTACAGATACTTCTCACCGCCCAGCTCACCTTAGGTATACAGACACTTCTCACTGTCCAGCTCACCATATGCAGACACTTCTCACCGCCCATATCACCTTAGGTATACAGACACTTCTCACTGTCCAGCTCACCATATACAGACACTTCTCACCGCCCATATCACCTTAGGTATACAGACACTTCTCACTGTCCAGCTCACCTTAGGTATACAGGCACTTCTCACTGTCCAGCTCACCTTAGGTATAGAGACACTTCTTACTGTCCAGCTCACCATATACAGACACTTCTCACTGACCAGATCACCTTAGGTATACAGATACTTCTCACCGCTCAGATTACCCCAAACATGCACTTCTCACCGCCCAGATCACCTTAGGAATACAGACACTTCTCACTGACCAGATCACCTTAGGTATATAGATACTTCTCACCGCCCAGATCACCCCAAACATGCACTTCTCACCGCCCAGATCACCTTAGGTATACAGATACTTCTCACTGACCAGCTCACCATATACAGGCACTTCTCACCGCCCAGATCACCTTAGGAATACAGATACTTCTCACCGCCCAGATCACCTTAGGTATACAGACACTTCTCACTGACCAGCTCACCATATATAGGCACTTCTCACCGCCCAGATCACCTTAGGAATACAGATACTTATCACCGCCCAGATCACCTTAGGTATACAGGCACTTCTCACTGACCAGCTCACCTTAGGTATACAGACACTTCTCACTGTCCAGCTCACCTTAGGTATACAGACACTTCTCACTGTCCAGCTCACCTTAGGTATACAGACACTTCTCACTGTCCAGATCACCTTAGGTATACATATACTTCTCACCGCCCAGATCACCTTAGGTATACAGACACTTCTCACTGTCCAGATCACCTTAGGTATACAGACACTTCTCACTGTCCAGCTCACCTTAGGTATACAGACACTTCTCACTGTCCAGCTCACCATATACAGACACTTCTCACTGACCAGATCACCTTAGGTATACAGGCACTTCTCACCGCCCAGCTCACCTTAGGTATACAGACACTTCTCACTGTCCAGCTCAACATATACAGACACTTCTCACTGTCCAGATCACCTTAGGTATACAGACACTTCTCACCGCCCAGCTCACCTTAGGTATACAGACACTTCTCACCGCCCAGATCACCTTAGGTATACAGATACTTCTCACCGCCCAGATCACCTTAGGTATACAGACACTTCTCACCGCCCAGCTCACCTTAGGTATACAGACACTTCTCACCGCCCAGATCACCTTAGGTATACAGACACTTCTCAATGACCAGCTCACCATATACAGGCACTTCTCACCGCCC
Organism: Chirona hameri; assembly: GCA_036785665.1. Taxonomy (NCBI): domain Eukaryota; kingdom Metazoa; phylum Arthropoda; class Thecostraca; order Balanomorpha; family Balanidae; genus Chirona; species Chirona hameri. The sequence continues at coordinate 14,744 of JAXIVJ010016197.1, forward strand.
AGATCACCTTAGGTATACAGACACTTTTCACCGCCCAGATCACCTTAGGTATACAGACACTTCTCACTGTCCAGCTCACCTTAGGTATACAGACACTTCTCACTGTCCAGCTCACCTTAGGTATACAGACACTTCTCACTGTCCAGCTCACCATATACAGACACTTCTCACTGACCAGATCACCTTAGGTATACAGATACTTCTCACCGCTCAGATCACCCCAAACATGCACTTCTCACCGCCCAGATCACCTTAGGAATACAGACACTTCTCACTGACCAAATCACCTTAGGTATATAGATACTTTTCACCGCCCAGATCACCCCAAACATGCACTTCTCACCGCCCAGATCACCTTAGGTATACAGATACTTCTCACTGACCAGCTCACCATATACAGGCACTTCTCACCGCCCAGATCACCTTAGGAATACAGATACTTCTCACCGCCCAGATCACCTTAGGTATACAGACACTTCTCACTGACCAGCTCACCATATATAGGCACTTCTCGCCGCCCAGATCACCTTAGGAATACAGATACTTCTCACCGCCCAGATCACCTTAGGTATACAGGCACTTCTCACTGACCAGCTCACCTTAGGTATACAGACACTTCTCACTGTCCAGCTCACCTTAGGTATACAGACACTTATCACTGTCCAGCTCACCTTAGGTATACAGACACTTCTCACTATCCAGATCACCTTAGGTATACAGATACTTCTCACCGCCCAGATCACCTTAGGTATACAGACACTTCTCACTGTCCAGATCACCTTAGGTATACAGATACTTCTCACTGTCCAGCTCACCTTAGGTATACAGACACTTCTCACTGTCCAGCTCACCATATACAGACACTTCTCACTGACCAGATCACCTTCGGTATACAGGCACTTCTCACCGCCCAGCTCACCTTAGGTATACAGACACTTCTCACTGTCCAACTCAACATATACAGACACTTATCACTGTCCAGATCACCTTAGGTATACAGACACTTCTCACCGCCCAGCTCACCTTAGGTATACAGACACTTCTCACCGCCCAGATCACCTCAGGTATACAGATACTTCTCACCGCCCAGATCACCTTAGGTATACAGACATTTCTCACCGCCCAGCTCACCTTAGGTATACAGACACTTCTCACCGCCCAGATCACCTTAGGTATACAGATACTTCTCACTGTCCAGCTCACCTTAGGTATACAGACACTTCTCACTGTCCAGCTCACCATATACAGACACTTCTCACTGACCAGATCACCTTAGGTATACATGCACTTCTCACCGCCCAGCTCACCTTAGGTATACATACACTTCTCACCGCCCAGATCACCTTAGATATACAGATACTTCTCACCGCCCAGATCACCTTAGGTATACAGACACTTCTCACCGCCCAGCTCACCTTAGGTATACAGATACTTCTCACCGCCCAGATCACCTTAGGTATACAGACACTTCTCACCGCCCAGCTCACCTTAGGTATACAGACACTTCTCACCGCCCAGCTCACCTTAGGTATACAGATACTTCTCACCGCCCAGATCACCTTAGATATACAGATACTTCTCACCGCCCAGATCACCTTAGGTATACAGACACTTCTCACCGCCCAGCTCACCTTAGGTATACAGATACTTCTCACTGACCAGCTCACCTTAGGTATACAGACACTTCTCACTGACCAGCTCACCATATATAGGCACTTCTCACCGCCGGCTTCACAACCCTACCGTCCAGACCAGTCGCTCATCTGATCAATGATGTCCTGCATCGCATCGTTGCTCAACACACCGAACGTCCTGGTGACGTGGCCAAAAAGAGCATTGTCAGAAGGGCTGTTAAAAGAAAAGAATACTGTACATTCTTAGAGGACTCGAGTGCAATATGACTCAGGGAGCCCATAGAGCATGCAGTTGGTTTGGTGTGCCCTCTGTAGTCGCCGTGAGTACACAAGCCCTGACAAGCGGCTGTTTCCAGGCTGACTTACTTAGTCATGTTTTACTCCGATACATCGATACCGCCATGTTGGTCAGACCGTCGTCAGGCCAATTCACCATTAGTGAATGAATGAATGAACACATTATAGAGAATGTGTTCATATGCATTCATTCATTCATTCATTCATTCATGCATTCAATCATTAATAAATGCATGCATTAATTCACGTCCCTCCGTGCGGACGCAGATTGCCAGAACGTCATGTCATTACATATGCACAAGCATAGCTAAAATACCACCTGGTTCCCATCTCACTACCCGCCGTGTTGTCCCGGCCATTGGTGCTGCTCCATTCCACCCACTAGTCACCACCTGGTTCCCATCTCACTACCCGCCGTGTTGTCCCGGCCATTGGTGCTGCTCCATTCCACCCACTAGTCACCACCTGGTTCCCATCTCACTACCCGCCGTGTTGTCCCGGTCATTGGTGCTGCTCCCTTCCACCCACTAGTCACCACCTGGTTCCCATCTCACTACCCGCCGTGTTGTCCCGGCCATTGGTGCTGCTCCCTTCCACCCACTAGTCACCACCTGGTTCCCATCTCACTACCCGCCGTGTTGTCCCGGTCATTGGTGCTGCTCCCTTCCACCCACTAGTCACCACCTGGTTCCCATCTCACTACCCGCCGTGTTGTCCCGGTCATTGGTGCTGCTCCATTCCACCCACTAGTCACCACCTGGTTCCCATCTCACTATCCTCCGTGTTGTCCCGGCCATTGGTGCTGCTCCCTTCCACCCACTAGTCACCACCTGGTTCCCATCCCACTACACTAGGTGCCCACTGCCCAGCCGTTGATCCTCCCTTCCATTTTCACCAGCCAGCCTTGCAGGAGGCGTGCACTGGGTAGCCGAGCTATGGCCTTGGCCGACACCAGCGACACCGCCAGCGCCAGCACCGCCGAGAACAGCATGGCTGCTTCTGCTGAGATGCGTCCACGGCCAGAGTGCCGCCACCTGCAGCGTAAGGTGTCCGTTCTAAGCGGCGTTACTTGGCTCCCCGTGTGGCAGAGAGCGCGCAGTTTCCCAGCAGCACCGTCCAGGAGATGACAGGCTCGTGCGGGGCAGAGCCAGCATCAAGCTCACGACACCGCGCCGTGCTACGACACACGTGCCAGCAAATCGACGATTGAAAGTCATCGTGTAAGAGATAAACGTGCCTTTCTGTCACATGGTGCGTTCATTTGCGTTGTATAATATCTTGTTAGCGCTGCGAAGCAGGTGAACGGTGAACAGTGTGAGCGTGTAGTTGGTAAGCGTATTTACGTAGCTTTGGCGTAACGCGGTCTCGACTGCTCCCGTGTCCTTCGTCTGCCTTGGTCGTATGCACGAGGTCCGGTCCGAACCAATGGGCGGTTTGCATTTTCAACTGCGTCTTCCAGCCAATTCTGACATCGACCAACCACAGCATCGACCCTAGATAACGGCTTCAGTCTATATTCCGGCAGCATCACGTCAGCCGATTCCATCGCCGCAAGGCGTTCGCAGAGTGATGACCTTTGACCCGTCAATGACTGGTCTGAGGTCAAACGCCAGCCGAACGCCAATAATCAGGGGCAAATATTGCACCACAGGTTATCTTATGAACAAATGATCGTATCGAACTGCAACTTACGGCACTTGAAAATTGTCAACGACACTCATTTATAATGCCTACTAATATTTTCAAATTTGGGTCACATTTCAAGTTAAGATCAGGTCACGTAGTCAAAAATGTAAATTGTCTAATCTCACAAAGGCACTCATTTATAGACAGTGTTGTCAAAAATTACAGTGATGATAATTAATATTTATTTATGTTTATCTGATCGAACTATTAAAGATACAACGTATATTTAAATTCCTAATTCCAAATGCATACCTACCTACTTGAGCAACCATAACTAGGTACAGACTGGTGATATTAATTTGAAATTTGGTTAGTGTTTTATTTACGTCCATTCGTACGTGTTTTTATATTTAGGAGATACAAAAAAAGGGAAATTTACCTAACAACCAGTTTTGTTCTTGTATTTGTTTGGGAGAAAGCAACATGTGCTTGAAATTTTGGTATAAATGTTTTGTGGTAAATCCAATTTGCTATCAATAAAAATATTGTCATCGTGTTTTACTTAATATTTCACTTTTGTACAATTTAAGGTCATGTTTTAAAATCTGCTGATTATTATAGCTTATTTAACTCGAGTGTAATGGTGTCACTATTTTATTTTATTTTGATTTATACATGCCGACACATCCACTCTTTCGTACATTGCATGATGTTATAAAACGATGCACTAGTGGCTATTCCGTGCCGTCGAGATGTTATATGAGATGAACAGGTGATATAGGAAAAGGATGGCGCAGTGCGGCGCGTCAGCCATTTAGGCGCCGCGCACAGCGAGCTGCATTAGGGAGGGGAAAGGATATAAAGTGGGAGTAAAAAGTACTGTGCAACAATATAGGGTATATACGTGAAACAATACAAACTCGATGGAGATGCAAGTGCTATTTCGCGTCGTTCGTCGTTCTTCGTTGGTTGTTTATTTCTTTAGTTCTTCGTTGGCTTCAGAATGTGGCGCAATGTTAATACAAATTGTTATTTGTATTTCGGCATTGCTCTTGCCTCTTACAGCGTCATCGTCAGCGATCTTCACTAGATTGGTAATATCTCACAAACAATGACAAGAGTGCTTTTGTTTGGCACAGCAGGCGTGGAAGTGACGTGGGAGGGGGTACACCAGGCTTCACGTCGTCATTGAGGTTTGAGCTATTACGCTCAATAACTCAATGAGCTGATGAGTTAGGACTAGAGCTCCAAATAGCTCTATTGAGCTATTTTGAGTATTAACCCTCGCCCTGTTGGGGTATTCAGCCGAGCACGCCCCGCCGCGCTGGGGAGGGGGGCATGTACTGCCCCCTCGTTATCCTCCGAACCAATAACCGCAGCGAGACGCGCAAGGCGGCAATCGAAAGCTCTTAATGAGACGCATCTAACGCATACGCGAAATATTCCAAATAAGGTCACACATGTCAGGTCACGGTCAGGTAAAATGTCAAAATTGAGGTATTTGAGTTGTTGGGCCATACTTTCCATTCAAAGCCTTATATTGCGACTATTATTGCACAAAGTGCTCTCAAATGTATAATGCATCTCTCGCATAAGCAAAAGTGAAATTGTGAGCAAAGGTCAAGGTCAAAGACAGGTCACAAAAGTTTACAGGTCTACGAAAGTCATGCGACACATGTTGTATGGGTTACTTTACACGTATAATTCGATAGTAGCAGCCGTTTTTACAATCTGACCCCATATTATGGTCCTCAGACCATGGTCAGGTCACAATAAGGACAAAATTTTTAACTAATGAATCTAAATAAAAAAGCATTTTTCTAAACCAGCTTTGTCTGATAAATATAGCGGTGACATTTATTTATCTGTATCTGGTCACTGAAAGCAAAAAACGTAACTTAAAAAATGACGTCATGAGTTACTTACACCTAGGGAGCCATAAGTCAGTAAAAAATAAATATATTACTTCGAAATTTGGTTTCGGTATCGTTTATACTTGGTTCTCAAATATATATTTCGGTTTTTCGAACATCTTTAACAATTTTTTTCTGTGGAAATTCTTCCGACAAAATAATTTTTGTAAAAATATTGGGGATCAAAAACCTAAAATTTCGGAAATCAGAGATAGCGATTTGGAATAAAATGTCATGTATTTTCTTTTGACGTTTGTTTGCCCTTTCAATCAAAACTCGATTGTTTACGATTTTTCAGACATGTATCGTTTTTCCACCAAAAATGGCATAACATGACGTCATTAAAACGTCATTATCTCCCACCAAAATACATAAATATCACTGCAATTTTGTAAGAAGACGTTGAATTGATGTCAGATAAGGTACTGAAATTTTGACGTAGATATCTATCACAGTTGTCAAGTTATTGAGAAAATCCGAGAGGAGGGGGAGATTTCCCCCCCCCCCCCCCAGCGGGGTGCGGATTAATGTAGGCAAAATTTACCTCGTATTCAATGGTGGCTTAACTATACGAGTGGGGCTGCCCTGGCGGAGTGCTGTGGACTGTGGAGTGTGGAAGGATGAAGACTCGGAGCAGACCGGAGAACACTGCCTCGGGAAAGTGAGCGGCTGCGGCGCCCTTGACTGCTGGAAACTGGGACAAGGTGGGCTCCGTCGACCGGGAGCCCGTTCCGCGGAGGAGTCGCTCACAAACAGATGTACTCTCTCGGGCACCACGACAGGTGTGTGGTGACTGTGTGTAGTAGGTATGCAAAATAGGTTCGGTAGGCATAAAGGCATTGTATCCATGATCCAATTCGGTCCATGAGATTTGCATCCGATTAAAATAGGAAATACATTATTAAAGGGAAATAAAGACCCTTTTCCACAAAAATAGAGTTAGCACTTGCCATTGGGAGAGGAGACAAACTTACCTATAGGTATGTCATTCTACTCACATTAAGCATTGAAATGTGTCTAACCGAAGTCATTTAAATTTGAAAACGCTTAAGCGTTCCACGCTTAAAGGGAAATATTCACCTTTTCCTACAACAACAAAAATGTAGTTATTACTTGAAATCGACAGACGAGACCAAAATATATTGTAAATTGATCACATTTTGCATATAAACATTCATACCGAAAGATATTTCAAGCTTAGGTGATAAGTATATAGGTATATAGGTGATAAGTCCGCCCCTGTAGCTCAGTTGGGAGAGCACCGAACTTCTGACCTCACCCGGTAGTGGCAGCCCGGGTTCGAGTCGCTTCGGCGCTCGCTATTTGCCCCTGACTGGGATAGGCTGTGGCCGGTGGCAGCGGTCGCACTCAAGGTCAGGTGACGTCAGAGGGCGGGGCGGACCGTGTCCACTGTCCAGGTATGTCGGGCACGTTAAACTTTCGTCTCTAAATTCTGCCGGACGCCAGGAATTGCTTGATCGGGTGGTAGGGTCTGGGCCTGCGCAACAAGCTATGCTTAGCGCGGGGCCTGACCTCGGAAATCCATGCATTCAAAAGCATTCGGACTAAATTTATATTAAAAAAAACGTTCCAAGCTTTAACGGTCGGTACTCAGCAAGTACTCGGTAACGAATTCACTGTCCGTGCTAAAATTAGCCTGACTACGCATTGTGATTTATCATGATGGTATGTAATATGTTTCCTGCACTCTATCTTTTGCGAATATGTATGTACCAAACTGTTATGAACAAGCAACAGGGATTTGAAAAAGTGCATTGCAATCGGCAGTTTAGTTTGGCCCCGGACGGCGACCTATTAAGTGTTCTCGACTCATTAAAAAGATGGATGTTTTCCAATGAATTTTCAACATACAGGTACTCAATACATTACAATGCACACATGAAGCATTTTTCTGAACCATTTTCCCATAGTCAATAAATAAACATTGCAGAAAACCGTGATGCATTCGGCGGATTAACTTGGCCCCCTACGACGACGTATTTAGTGTATGCGATTTGTTGAGAGGTAATTCAACAAGGGTTATTCAACGTTAAACAGATTGAAATAAAAGCGCCAGATATGTTGCGCTTCCAATAGCGAAGGGATCATATGCGTCATGCGCTTCCAATAGTGAAGGTCAACCGATCATGAACTCCGAAAGAAGTATATGTACTTGTTTTTTAATTTCTCCAAAAATTAATTTTCGAAATAGAAACAGTTGTGATTTCATTTTTAAATTGAAACTCCATCAATTTAATACCATACACTTGCCATAAGATAATGCAGAAAATAGTTCAAAAGGTGAATATTTCCCCTTAAAACAACGGTATAGGAAAGTACCTGGCATATTTTATGGTACTTAAATGCTCGTTCATGTAAGTACCATATTTATTTAATTTACCTGCTCGTTCTTGATATACATTTGAATATAGTTGCCCAGTAACTTCGAAATATGTCCTTTCTAACGTTACTATGGCTTTAAGTTAGCTCAAACGTCATTTTTCCAATTCAAAAGAAGTGTTTGAAAATTGCTCTTCACTTTGGTCGCCCATACCCTTGGTATTTCGTAGAAGCAATCTATTTGCAAACGTCCCCTTCCCTGATGCATGCAGTTTGTTTACAGTATTTGAATATAATAACGTAAAAGATGTTGACATCACTTAATTATTTGCTAGCATTGGTCTAATTGAGCTTAAACATCATTTCATCACTCAACTTTAAGCGTACGAAAATTGCTCTTCACTTTGGTCGCCCATACATTTGGTATTTCGTAGAAACGATCTAAGTTATTGTCACTTTTCAACGTTCAACAAGTTAAGAAAAAACAAATCGTCGTCGCGCATATGTCGCGCTCCCAATAGTGGAGGGAAAACACCGATCATGAACTCCGAAAGAAGTATATGTATGTACCTGTTTTTTCTCCCTAAATTGTATTTTCGAACTAGAAAAAGTTGTTAATTCACTTTTAAATTGAGAGTCGATTAATTTAATACCGTACATGCTGCATAGGATAATGCAGAAAAAGTAAATAAAAAGGTCAATATTTCCATTTAAATGGTTATGGATTAAATTGGAATTCAACTTAATGCATGCATACAATTTATGAAAAAATCGATCAAGAGTCTTCAACTTCTTTATCGTCTCTAAAAATTCAAATGTCAGGAAAATATCTTTCAAATTTGATGTGCCATCGAAAGCGTTTTTGAAGTTATCATTCGTGCATCATGGAAATCCGATATAAATTTGAATCAATTGAATCAGCATCTTGAATATTTTTTAACACTGCTTTGAGAGACATTATAATAATCAGAATTTCTAACCTAACTCTCATATTGCCAAAAAGGATGTTTTAGTAAATTAAACACAAGATCGGAAGCTTTCGGCTTGCGCCTTCATCAGCCATTTGGCATGGCTGATGAAGGCAGGTTGGCGCCCCCGTGAGACAAGCTAAGTAGCTGTTGGATAGCTCTGTTGTTTTGTGTATTTTTTGAGGAACCACATTATATTTAGATATAAGGATTAGATATTTAGTTTTGTGGATCGTTTAAGTATTATTTTTAAGCATTCATAGTTAGCTGTTACCTCTTACTTGCTTTTTAAAGGACTTTTCATTCTAGCTTGTGTGCGCCAAAATTGTCTTAGTCTTATTTTTGTGTTATTAGTTGCAGGGTTGGATAAGTAGATATTTTTAGAAAATTAGGGATAATTAAGGTGTATTTAGTATTCAGCTTATTTAAGGATTAGATATTTAGTCTAGTATTAGGTGCACTCATAGCTGATTTGTGTCACTAGCTTTACTTAGATCTAGTTAAGGTTTAGAAGAAGACAAAACAAACAAAAAAACAAAAAAAGTTAAGTTAAGTTAGTAAAGTATTGAAAAGTGCATAGTACCTAAGTTATATACCTAAGTTACTAGTGTATTCAAATGAGCATGACTAGGATGCAGGCGAAAGTAGCAGAGCTAGAGGCCCTCCAGGCTAGGGTAGCAGAGCTTGAGGCGCAGTTAAGTAAGTGTAGGTGTAGAGATGAGCCGCAGGAGGGTGTAGCTCCTGACCAAGGAACGTATGCGCAGATCGTGGTTAGGGGGTCAGAAAAGGAGCCTACAGGATCAGGGACCAGTGGTAGTTCTGATAGGGGCATAAGGGAGGAGGATAAGGCAAAGGTGGATAGTGCGGCTGGGGTTTGGAAGTGTGTTGGAGGGTCACGTTTCTGGAGACTCAACATTGTGGAAAGTAATGCTAGGGCCACAGACAGTAAGGATGAGGAGGGGTGCTGGGTAATGGAGGGTGGTAGCAGAATCTGGAGGAGGAAGAGGGAAGGGGATCAGGAGGGATGGACAAAAGTTCAGGGTAGAGTCAGGCAGTACAGCCCCAGAGAACATCCGCAGGTTACAATAGCAAATAGGTTCAGTGCGTTAGAGTCAGCAGCTGAAAGTGACAGGGAAGAGATTCAGCATTTAGTGGTTGGGGACTCAAGGGTAAGGCCCTTAAGGCGAACATTCTGTGGGAAGAGGGACAGATGTATAGTCAAACCAGGGGCAAGAGTAGTTGATATGGGCCCTGTCATTGAGGCAGAACTTGGTAGGAGTAGCCCGGAGACAGTTATACTACAGGTGGGGGTGAACGACATAGGACCTAGGCAGAGTGTGAGAATAGTAGCGGAGTACCGGAGCCTGCTGCAGAGGTTGAAGGAGTCCAGGAAACCAGTCATTGTGACTGGCATCCTCCCTCGCTGTGGAGCCAGTGAGGAGTGGTACTCGAGAGCTCTGTCTGTGAACAGCTCAGTTCAGAACTTATGTTCAGCTATGGGGCTTAGTTATGTAGACTTATGGGATCAGTTCTATGAGTGGCGTAGGTACTATATGAAGGATGGGCTTCACTTATCGGATGAGGGGGCAAGGGCTTTGGGAGATGCCTACAGAAGTGTCATTCAGGGAAACTAGGTAGGAGGGGGGGGGGGGGGGGGGGGGTTCAGGGACGCTAGTACTAGGGCATCAGGAAGTAAGCATTGGTAGAAGTTCATGTCAGAATAGGACAGTAGATCATAATTCCCTCAGAATTAGTAGAGTCAGCTAAAAGTATAAGATCACATGTGTGTTGCTGAATGCCCAAAGTATTAGGTCTAAATTTGATGAGTTTGAGTGTTATGTTGCCCTTGAAAAGCCTGATATCATTTGTGTAACCGAGACATGGGTTAGTGAGGGGTATAATAGGGATAGGCTACAGGATTTCGAGTTACAAGGGTATAACATGTTCTCATACAGCAGAGAATCACGGCAGGGGGGCGGAGTGTTTGTATATTAAATAGATTGTACTGCACTACTAGAGTTGATGATTATAGTAAAGTAAAAGAAGTAGAATCAATCTGGCTTGACATTAAAATTGGTACAGGAAACAGAGGAAGGTTGAGGATAGGTGCATTTTACAGACCAGGGAATCTTCCAAGGAACTCCCAAGCTGAAACAGACCAAGATATTTGTGAGGAAATACGTAGGAACTTTCGGGCTCAGTGTCTTATTATGGGAGATTTTAACTTAAGAGGATACGAAAGTATAGCAGAGGAAACAAATGAGTGTAGGTTGTATAGGCAAATCTTTGAAGAGGAGCTTTTCATGCATCAGTTTGTAACAGAGCCAACCAGACATTGCTCCATTCTAGACCTTGTATTCTCAGACAACAGTGATCTAGTTAGTGACATAAGTATTTGTGCAGGTCTAGGAACCAGTGATCACAATATGGTTAAATTCAATATCTCATCAGAAATGAGGCCCAAAGATAACCTTATTATGGTTCCAAACTTCAGCCGGGCTGATTTTGATGGTATTAGAAATGACCTCGCACAGATAAAATGGAACGTTGAGTTGGCAGGTTTAGATGCATGTGAGGCCTGGAATGTTTTCAAAGCTAGATTAAGCCAAATTCAGAATCGGCATATACCCCTCAGGCACAAACGTAACAGAACCAAGGGCAAACCAGTTTGGCTTACCCCAGAAGTAAGGAGTGCTATACAAGCTAAAAGAAGTGAATTTGGCATTTTGAAGGGATCTTCACTAGATATAAATCAGAAGGCCTACCAGAATGCAAGAAATTCAGTTAAGAAAAAGGTCAGAGCAGCTAAAAGGGCAAAGGAACTTGATTTAGCTAGACATTGTAATGCAGATAGTAAGAAGTTCTTCAGTTTTTATAAGTTCAGTACAGTTTCCAAAAATATAGGTCCATTTAAGGTAGATGATGTGTTAGTTAGCAAGGACAGTGAAATGGTTGAAGTGCTTAATGTTTCAATCTGTCTTTACTATCGAGGACCAGAGTAGTATTGCAGCACTTCAGCCTGAGCTAGAGACAGAGGAGACTATAGGAGAGCTAGGTGGCATAAGTAGTGAACTTGTTCTAGAATATCTAAAGAAAGTAAGGCCTAACAAGGCAGAAGGACCTGATGAAATCCATGCTAGACTTTTAAGAGAATCTGAAAGGGAGTTGTCAGTTCCATTAGCCATAATATTTTCTAAATCACTCGCAGATAGTAAACATTCCACTTGATTGGAAAAGAGCAAATGTTGTTCCTATTCATAAAAAGGGAGATAGAAGTAAAGAGGAAAACTATAGACCGGTTAGTCTGACCTCATTAGTCTGCAAGGTGCTTGAATCAATCATCAAAGATAAGATTGTTGAATTCTTGGAGCAAAATGAACTCATCAAGGATACACAGCATGGCTTTAGGAAGGGCCGTTCTTGTTTAACCAATCTTCTGGAGTTTTTGGATGTTGCAACAGATAGCTTGATCAGGGTAAACAGCTAGATGTAGCTTTTCTTGATTTCAGTAAAGCATTTGACAAAGTCCCCCATACAGACTGGGGTTGCAACTTAAAATTCATGGGATCAGGGGCAAGATTCTGGATTGGATAGAAACGTGGCTTTCAGGACGCCAGCAAAGGGTTATATTGAATGGGTGCCAATCACAATGGAAGAAGGTTCTCAGTAGGGTTCCACAGGGCACAGTCCTGGGCCCATTGCTTTTTATAATATTTGTGAATGCAATTGAGAACAGTATAGACAGCAAAGTCTTGAAATTTGCAGACGATCTAAAAGTTGTCAGGATTATTAGAGGAAAACATGATCAGGATGTTTTTTCAATCAGATCTGGACAAGCTAGTTGAGTGGTCTGAAGCATGGCAGATGAAATTCAATTTGAGTAAATGTAAGATTATGCACGCTGGACGGGTTAGCAGTAAACATAGGTATGAAATGGGCGGGCAGAAAATGGAGCAGATTGAAAAGGAAAAAGATTTAGGTGTCGTGGTAAACAATAGACTATCAGCGTCAGACCAGGTTGTAGAAGCTAGGAAAAAGGCACTTAGAATGATAGGGGCTATTTCCACAGGGCTCAGATTGGATAAAGTGATATAGACTTGAAGTTGACACCGGTTTGGTCTTAATATATACAAAGGGCCCAAGAGGCTCTTTGTTGCACTTTTCTTTTATGTCTTTATTTATGTCTTTAAGGCGCAAGCCGATCTTGTGATCTTGTGTGATCTTGTGAGGACATTGCAATATGCTACCAGGGGATGTCGCTGATGCAGTGACACTTGCTTCCTTCAAAATTAGATTAGATAAATACTTTACAGAGAAGGGATTAGTTCATAAATACTCGTGGGATTAGCCTTCTTTTATGCAGGTAGAGTAAGGTGATTTGAAGGGGCGAGACTGGTGGAGGGGGGGGGGGGGGGTGGGGGTGGGGTGGGGTGCAACCTCGGATGGGCCCAAGAGGCTCTTTGTTGCACTTTTCTTTTATGTCTTTATTTATGTCTTTAAGCGCAAGCCGATCTTGTGATCTTGTGTTGTGCTTCCGATCTTGTGTTTAATTTACTAAAACATCCTTTTTGGCAATATGAGAGTTAGGTTAGAAATTCTGTCAATTGAATCAGACTTTACTCTCACGGGTTTCAATTGGATGTAGATCCAGTCTTGATGACCTACGGATTGGATCAAACCTCTCTCAATGGAACTATTCCACACACAGCTGCTATGCTTGAAGTTGACACTGGCGGGAACACACATTTAGGCGCGCCGTGAAGCAACGGTGAGGTGGAAGGGAAGTAGGGAGGAGACCGGTTTGGTCTTTAAACCTGGCTCGACAGCCGATTGACTCGCCCAGGAGACCGTGAGCCAGCTCGTGAGCCAGATCGTGATTCACCCGTCGTGACTCACGAAATACGTGACTCAAAAACAGCTGCACAATGCCAAGTCCGCTCGACAGATAGAGGAAAAGGTAACTGGAAGTTCCCGGTTAGTGCGCGATCAATCGTTACTGAGCGAAATTCGTTACCACCATAACCTTGCAGGGCCTGGGCTAACATGTTAACTGGGGGCCAAATGCCCTGCAGTGACCGCTGGCTACCCCCCGCCAGTGACAAAATTTTGCTCCCGCAGTGACAGCAATCGCTGGATTCCGCGTGAGCTTAGCTTTCGAATGGTGCATCTCTCGTAGTTTTACACCTCCGAACCCTTCGAACGAGCCGTGATCACTGACCACGGGTACTACCTTGACGAAATCCTAGATACGCCTGGGGGGGGGGGCAGTGGGGGACAACTCCCCCCCCCCCCCCAAACTCCCCCAACTTTGTGCACGATCAATCGACGATCGATCAATATATATATATATATATATATATATATATATATATATATATATATATATATATATTATATATATATATATATATATATATATACAAGTTTGATTAAATACGACAGCGTACTGAGCATTCAGGATCTTCTTCTTCGTAGTTTCAAGTTTGCGTATAACTTGTTTTGCATCTTGACATAGACTAGACAGGACATCTCTTATATATATTTGCGACGTTTCGCTCATCGATGAGCATCATCTGGCGTTATATGACATGACATTACACAATTAAAGATGAACACAGTACATATACAATGAAATAACATATGTTAAATAGTCAATTTCGTGGTCGATACAGGTAAGCGGTCGCAGTTCGGTCAAAACGGTACAGATTGTTCAATATTTTTTCCCGTTTTTTACGCAAAATACTAAACAGATCGTTCAATAACTTCACTGGCACTTCTCTAAGCAGATATCCTACTGGCGTGCGCCGAGGGGAGCACCATCAAACAAGGTCAGTGTCCCTCGCGCGTTCATCTGCCGGTTTATACTCGGGTCGCAGTCCCTGATATAAACTGCCTCGAGGGCATACAGTCTGCGTCTATTGGTACATCGACATAGGATCGTGGTGTTTTCCACCATGTCTATCCGGGAGAGTCTTGTGTTGTGATCTTCTAAAAGATGTCGCTTTGGGCCCCCCTCCTGCAAGTGCATGG
>JAXIVJ010016198.1:0-29547 GCA_036785665.1 Chirona hameri
AATCAAGCGTGAATCGATTAAAATATGTTTTTGATTCTTTGAATCGGAAAGAAGCAATGATCAAATGTGTATCCATGAATTGAGCGGTGATTGAATCATTTAGGTTCCAAAATGAATTGTGGTTGAATCGTTCCAAAAAAGGTTGAATCAATATTCAATAACCAGTCTGCAGTGTGATGACCTCAATATTGGCGTGACCTAAAAGTGACCAATAATTTATATATAACTTGTCACAAGTTCCTTCTGGGCTCCACTCAGCGTCTGCTGCCATCCATTCACATCTCTATTGGTGTCTAATTATTATTTGTATAGGTCACCGGCATGTTCCGTGTCTCCAACTCCTGACGGCCTCGACTGCCTCGACTGCCTCGACTGCCTCGACTGCCTCGACTGCCAGCGTCTTGCAGCGGCACCTCGCGGGAAAAGAAGAGGAGGCGAGGTTCCTTCGTGTCGTGGACGTAGCGACGGATGTCCTCAACGCCAGCTACCCAGGCGACACAAAAGATCTGCGGAGACGGAGAGGCTACCGTGGCAGCGATGAACAAGAGAGGGCTATCTCCGCCGCTGTGACGGAAGCCACGCTGATGCGTGTCGGTACCGCACGGTGCATGTATCCGTTCCAGATAGGGATGGTCATCAGCATCCGGTCGGTGCGTGGCCTGTTCAAGGACCTCCAGGCAGAGTTCGGTGATGTGTTCGTCCTGACTCGCCGGCTCACGCAGGACAGGCTGGAAGGGTTGGTCGGCATGGTGAGAGGCCCGGGAGGCTCCAACCAGAACCCCACACCGGCTGAAGCGAGGGCAAGGATTCGCCTGCTTACCCTCCTGTTCGTCATGCAGCGAGGCGTAAGTCCCGTCTGCAGAGACGGTGATCAGGCGACAGAGCCGGAGACTGGTGATCTGGAGGAGCAGCTGGATCAGGTGCTGGAGGTGGAGGCAACCGGCACCTCCGAACTGACGGCAGACCTGCTGGAGTTCACCGGACCGGTGGAGGAGGTGACGACAGCGAAAACAGACGGCGATAACGGGGAGGACATGGACGACCTGAGGGATGTGGCTGACCTGCTCTCGGGCACGGTGAGGAGCGAGGAAGTGAAAACCACGCACAGTGAAAACTAGTGTATAGGCTGTAATGAATAGACTGGACAGTTGTGTTCATTCACTCATGTCATGCTTTTCTCTTGTTTTGTTCATGTCGTTTTGTTGTCAACTTCTCAGGTACTGGCAGAATCGAGATGGCTGTTTTATTTTGTACCGTAAGTCTGCTGAGGCCTGAGGTGCATGCTACTTCTGTTGTTCTGGTGTGTGTATAACAGGATACTGTGTGATTCGAAATCTGTTGCTAGATTTAACCCAAAGATATGACATCCGAGATATTCAGTTGCATATTGTCGTGAGATCTGCTGAGATCCTAGATCCACCACTGATTGTATGTTGTGGTATGCTTATCACGGTAGCATGTGTAATCCGATATCTGTCGCTTAATTTCACCCAGAGATCCACTGGTATCTAAGATCCATTGTTGCATTTGTTGTGAGGGCTGCTTGGATATCCGTCATTGAATTGTGTGGAGGGATCTTCTTGAATCGGGCTTCAGTCCCTGGTAATCCATGTAGGAACAAGTTATCTCGTACGTGCGTCATCTTGTCTTTTGCATCAATTGTGCCACTGTAGCTCCTACAATGCTGTTGTATTATTGCTGCTACGGTGCTTTCAATAATGATTTATTGGAGTAACTTTTCTTTCAATGGCTTGGTTGTCAGTTTTCGTAAAAGACAGGATGTGAAGTCGGAGAAACGAAGAAAAAGCTCGAAAGTATCGGGAAAACCAGTTGTCAGTTAAATGTTTTTTAACAATCTTCGAACGAGTATGATATGTATTATGTAATCAATGTGTATGTTTTGCTTTACTTACGTTTTAATAAGTCTATCAATCAGTGTAAAAGCTGGAAAGAGGTATTCCACAAATATATTCATATTGTATTCACTCATACACGCTACTACTTAGTACTCATAGATTGTCACACTAGCAGTCGCGATATGAAATGACAAACGAGAAGGATAAATACGACAATTACCTATTAACAAGTTATCATCGCGGAATTACTTAATATCAAGCCGGAGAAGATGGTTTAAATCAAGTTAATTTCAACAAAACATTTTGAACAGTTTATTTTGGCGATAAAAACATAGTTATCGACCATCAAAAATAATATAACATCATTCCTGCGCTAAATCACCCTTACCCGAGCGGGATTCGACCCCACCACCTTCGCATCCGTAGTCTGATGCGCTACCGACTGAGCTATTGCCGCCGGCGCACCAGCGTCGCCAGAAACTGGCCAGACCGGCACGGAGTACAGTCAAATCTTTACTCCTGACGCCCTATGAATTCGGCTGGGTTAGGTGAAAAATGGTAGAGGAATCATCGCGAGATATTTGAACGATCTTTCTTTGGAGACTAGCTGCAGGCGAATCGGCTGAATAGAACTCGAGATACAGCTTCCCAAAGTTAGGTCATTTAACACGTGAACCCTACGGGCTAGTAGGGAAGTCACGCCCAAGAGCTATAGTGCTGCCAACTAACTTCGGAGGGGACTGATAGAGGACGGGTTGTGTGTTCAGACTGGACAGTTGTGTTCCTACCTTAGGTACCTACCTTGGTTGAATATTATTAATCCTATTAATCCTTTAACAAATTCCACGCTTTCACAATTCACTTGAAAACAAATTCCACGCCAGTCACACTAATATAAATTTGGGCAAGGATCGCCAGGATTAATAATATTCAACCAAGGTAGGTACCTAAGGTAGGAACACAACTGTCCAGTCTGAACACACAACCGTCCTCTATCAGTCCCCTCCGAAGTTAGTTGGCAGCACTATAGCTCTTGGGCGTGACTTCCCTACTAGCCCGTAGGGTTCACGTGTTAAATGACCTAACTTTGGGAAGCTGTATCTCGAGTTCTATTCAGCCGATTCGCCTGCAGCTAGTCTCCAAAGAAAGATCGTTCAAATATCTCGCGATGATTCCTCTACCATTTTTCACCTAACCCAGCCGAATTCATAGGGCGTCAGGAGTAAAGATTTGACTGTACTCCGTGCCGGTCTGGCCAGTTTCTGGCGACGCTGGTGCGCCGGCGGCAATAGCTCAGTCGGTAGCGCATCAGACTACGGATGCGAAGGTGGTGGGGTCGAATCCCGCTCGGGTAAGGGTGATTTAGCGCAGGAATGATGTTATATTATTTTTGATGGTCGATAACTATGTTTTTATCGCCAAAATAAACTGTTCAAAATGTTTTGTTGAAATTAACTTGATTTAAACCATCTTCTCCGGCTTGATATTAAGTAATTCCGCGATGATAACTTGTTAATAGGTAATTGTCGTATTTATCCTTCTCGTTTGTCATTTCATATCGCGACTGCTAGTGTGACAATCTATGAGTACTAAGTAGTAGCGTGTATGAGTGAATACAATATGAATATATTTGTGGAATACCTCTTTCCAGCTTTTACACTGATTGATAGACTTATTAAAACGTAAGTAAAGCAAAACATACACATTGATTACATAATACATATCATACTCGTTCGAAGATTGTTAAAAAAACATTTAACTGACAACTGGTTTTCCCGATACTTTCGAGCTTTTTCTTCGTTTCTCCGACTTCACATCCTGTCTTTTACGAAAACTGACAACCAAGCCATTGAAAGAAAAGTTACTCCAATAAATCATTATTGAAAGCACCGTAGCAGCAATAATACAACAGCATTGTAGGAGCTACAGTGGCACAATTGATGCAAAAGACAAGATGACGCACGTACGAGATAACTTGTTCCTACATGGATTACCAGGGACTGAAGCCCGATTCAAGAAGATCCCTCCACACAATTCAATGACGGATATCCAAGCAGCCCTCACAACAAATGCAACAATGGATCTTAGATACCAGTGGATCTCTGGGTGAAATTAAGCGACAGATATCGGATTACACATGCTACCGTGATAAGCATACCACAACATACAATCAGTGGTGGATCTAGGATCCCAGCAGATCTCACGACAATATGCAACTGAATATCTCGGATGTCATATCTTTGGGTTAAATCTAGCAACAGATTTCGAATCACACAGTATCCTGTTATACACACACCAGAACAACAGAAGTAGCATGCACCTCAGGCCTCAGCAGACTTACGGTACAAAATAAAACAGCCATCTCGATTATGCCAGTACCTGAGAAGTTGACAACAAAACGACATGAACAAAACAAGAGAAAAGCATGACATGAGTGAATGAACACAACTGTCCAGTCTATTCATTACAGCCTATACACTAGTTTTCACTGTGCGTGGTTTTCACTTCCTCGCTCCTCACCGTGCCCGAGAGCAGGTCAGCCACATCCCTCAGGTCGTCCATGTCCTCCCCGTTATCGCCGTCTGTTTTCGCTGTCGTCACCTCCTCCACCGGTCCGGTGAACTCCAGCAGGTCTGCCGTCAGTTCGGAGGTGCCGGTTGCCTCCACCTCCAGCACCTGATCCAGCTGCTCCTCCAGATCACCAGTCTCCGGCTCTGTCGCCTGATCACCGTCTCTGCAGACGGGACTTACGCCTCGCTGCATGACGAACAGGAGGGTAAGCAGGCGAATCCTTGCCCTCGCTTCAGCCGGTGTGGGGTTCTGGTTGGAGCCTCCCGGGCCTCTCACCATGCCGACCAACCCTTCCAGCCTGTCCTGCGTGAGCCGGCGAGTCAGGACGAACACATCACCGAACTCTGCCTGGAGGTCCTTGAACAGGCCACGCACCGACCGGATGCTGATGACCATCCCTATCTGGAACGGATACATGCACCGTGCGGTACCGACACGCATCAGCGTGGCTTCCGTCACAGCGGCGGAGATAGCCCTCTCTTGTTCATCGCTGCCACGGTAGCCTCTCCGTCTCCGCAGATCTTTTGTGTCGCCTGGGTAGCTGGCGTTGAGGACATCCGTCGCTACGTCCACGACACGAAGGAACCTCGCCTCCTCTTCTTTTCCCGCGAGGTGCCGCTGCAAGACGCTGGCAGTCGAGGCAGTCGAGGCAGTCGAGGCAGTCGAGGCCGTCAGGAGTTGGAGACACGGACCATGCCGGTGACCTATACAAATAATCATTAGACACCAATAGAGATGTGAATGGATGGCAGCAGACGCTGAGTGGAGCCCAGAAGGAACTTGTGACAAGTTATATATAAATTATTGGTCACTTTTAGGTCACGCCAATATTGAGGTCATCACACTGCAGACTGGTTATTGAATATTGATTCAACCTTTTTTGGAACGATTCAACCACAATTCATTTTGGAACCTAAATGATTCAATCACCGCTCAATTCATGGATACACATTTGATCATTGCTTCTTTCCGATTCAAAGAATCAAAAACATATTTTAATCGATTCACGCTTGATTCAACATTTAAATGTATGTTGTATTTACGTCAAAGCAATACAAATGGAAACATACACGTAAATGATCATTAACACATTGTTACAGCAATCATATTTCAGTATAAATGAATGTAGCCGCTGGGACTACATTGTACTTGCACAATTTACCATGTGCACTTGAATCGTTAAGAGTCTTTAAAGGAAATAGTTCACCTTCAACATTAGTTTTAAACTGAGATAGCAGTTTTGTAGCCCGTGTTGGGAAACCCCTATCTGCAAGTTTTCTTGACTGAAAAGACTCTCCAGCCGAATATATTTGAGTTTTTGGCGAAGGAATGCGGTGCTGGCGAAAGAATGTACTGGTTCTAGCCTGGGCAGAGGCTATACCATCAGCCAATCAGCTTGCAGCTGGTGCTAGTAAGCGAATCGCCGGCCGCCGGTTGGCACATCTCCAATGCGAGTCTATCTTTACGCGACTACTTTCGAATCTGATTGGCTGAACCATTTTGTACATTCGCGTGACGTCAGGACTCTGACTCAGAGAGTATGCATATAGTTTTGATAAACAATACAAATTTACGGCCTTCTGTCCTGAATCGGCGCGATATAAGGCCATTTTTGACAATATCAAAAGAAATTGTATTAAACAATGTAATCAAATCGTGTTGGGTAACAAAATTCCAAGGTGAACTATTTCCTTTAATTAAAGGAAATAGTTCACCTTTAACATGGGTTTTGAACTGAAATAGCAGTTTTGTAGCCCGTGTTGAGAAATCCTTATCCGGAACTTTTCTTGGCTGATAAGACTCTCCAGCCGAAGATATTTGACTTTTTGGCGAAGGAATACGGCGCATATATGATGTACCGTACCGTCTGAAAGTGCCAGCACTGCCATGGAGCATGCGCAGACCAATAACGCACACCATAACATTAATAATTTACGACATTCTGTCCAGAATTTGCGCGATGTAGGACCATTTTTGAAAATAGAAAAAGAAACTGTATTAAAAAATATAATAAAATCGTGTTCTGAAAAATTTCCCGAAGGTGAACTATTTCCTTTAAAGGAAATAGTTCACCTTCAACATGGGTTTTGAACTGAAATAGCAGTTTTGTAGCCCGTGTTGAGAAATCCTTATCTGGAACTTTTCTTGGCTGAAAAGACTCTCCAGCCGAAGATATTTGACTTTTTGGCGAAGGAATACGGCGCATATATGATGTACCGTACCGTCTGAAAGTGCCAGCACTGCCATGGAGCATGCGCAGACCAATAACGCACACCATAGCATTAATAATTTACGACCTTCTGTCCTGAATTGGCGCGATGTAGGACCATTTTTGAAAATAGAAAAAGAAACTGTATTAAAAAATATAATAAAATCGTGTTCTGAAAAATTTCCCAAAGGTGAACTATTTCCTTTAAATCTTTTGATGCAATCAGGCTTGATTCCATGCGGGGTTTGATTCAATTACACTTCATGAATACAAAGATCTGGTGGTGAATCAATTTGGTTTTATTCAAGGAATTTTGATTCAACGATTCCAATCGATTCAGTCAGTCAAATCAATAACCATTCTGCATCACAGGCCAGGCTTGTGCTTCATTCCGGTGGAATTGAATCCGATTCCGGAATCGATTCCGTTTGTACTGGATTCGGATTCGGATTCGATTCCATTGACATCTGAGTGTAATAGGAATCAGGTGGAATCAATCATTTTTTTTAAAAGAAAACGATGGAATCGGCATCAATGGGCCATTTCAAGCGATTCCTTTTTATTTTCGTTTAAATCGTCCTCACCATGAAATTAAGTTTTTTTAGATTAGCTAAAGCAAAGGTTGGTGACGATATGCAACCTAATGAGGGTAAATAGATATGCCCAGTCATTCTGCTTATTTAGGTGGAGAGTGGAGACATACAATAATGTTCACTTACGCCAATTATGTTTTTTGTCCCGAACATTCTCATATGTTTAAATATAAATACATCCATTTCCCTGTGCATCATATTGCAAAACATCATTCATGCATCATAATTTACAGGTGCGTCTATAATAATAATATTGTGTTGTTTGTTTATCTTCTTTCTTTTTTTAATTCGCCATTTTCGAACCGTCACGATTTTGCAGCACATCTCGGGTTTTCAACGAAATTCATGAAATGATTGAAGTTTGCTATCAAAAACGAATTCATGAAATGATTGAAGTTTTCTATCAAAATAAATATATTGAATATACTTGTTAAATATATTTAATATGGCTATATGGTGATCACCTCTATAATTACTAAACATAACATTATATATCGAATGATGTGTAATATTATAGGGAAAATATAGATAGTCATATGGGGATGTCATTATAGACAGCCCAGTCTTTTAACAGAAGGTAATTATTCAAATTGCCATACCTGAACTGTTGTGCATCAGTTGCTTGATGTCCAACAGATTGGCCGGGTAAATAGCCAGGTAAAAAAAAACGTGAATTGAAAATGGAAGAAATCAAGCTCTACCCGACAACTTAACAGTTACAAACTTTACAGCGCCTTACGTACCTACAGTCTACAGAAGCTAGCGACAAATATCAATAATCTACAATGCATTTCGATTGTTTAGTACGACGTACGTTCGTCAATTAAGCAGCAGATCGATATTCGCGAATATCAGACGAATGGACAGATATTCGGACTTAGAAAAAATCAGAGGTTGGTGGGTGGACCCCTCATAATTTCACGAAACTTGGTATACAGATAGATCTCGACACGCTGATCACGAAAATAGCAAATTTGAAATGGCATGGTTCCATACTTTTCGAGATATTTCACGTTGAATCCTCCTGGACAGATATTCGGACTTAAAAAAAATTAGTTTGTTTAGTTTACTCTAAGAGCTTTCGTAATACCTGCGCGGCTTTCGCTCCTCGGTAAAGCTACCACATATTTAAATGGAATTAAAAAAGAACTAGTATATAGTAGTGAATCTAGTACTTTTCTAGTATTATTCTAAATAAATCATACTAAAATCCGTTCCGTAGCCCGCTAGCGTTTTTTTTTCGTATGGCTGCGGAATGAATGTCACAAAAGCGCAACATATGAAGAAATTTGGGCCCACTAAATACAAATATCATTGCAATCAATATCAATTCCACGCTTTCACAATTTACAAGAAAAACTTAGAGGTCCGATCTGAATAGTAGTGGTACACTGACATGCCTGCCATCATGCTGATTTAGAGAATGTAAGGGTTGTGGGTCCATCAGCAAGGGTTTTCGAGTTTCTGGGAATTGGAACGGTTTGAATTTGCCCTTTATATAGTAGATATATTATACATTTAGTTTTAGAACTACACAGACATTTAGTTTCAATTTGAGCATTCGGCCGTTGCCCCCCCCCCCCCCCAACCGATTTAATAAAGTTACACCACTGAGGCTAGCTATTGTACCCAGCCAGGAGAGCGGCGGACACGTACCGCGAGATGATAGCGATGACTTTAGCCCGATTGTCCTGCGCGAGAAAGCGAGTGTGACTCCCGGTGAGGGTGCGTGATTGAGACAGACGAGAGAGAGAGAGAGAGAGAGAGAGAGAGAGAGAGAGAGAGAGAGAGAGAGAGAGAGAGAGAGAGAGAGAGAGAGCGAGAGCGAGAGCGAGAGCGAGAGCGAGAGCGAGAGCGAGAGCGAGAGCGAGAGCGAGAGCGAGAGCGAGAGCGAGAGCGAGAGCGAGAGCGAGAGCGAGAGCGAGAGCGAGAGCGAGAGCGAGAGCGAGAGCGAGAGCGAGAGCGAGAGCGAGAGCGAGAGCGAGAGCGAGAGCGAGAGCGAGAGCGAGAGCGAGCGAGCGAGCGAGCGAGCGAGAGAGAGAGAGAGAGAGAGAGAGAGAGAGAGAGAGAGAGAGAGAGAGAGAGAGAGAGAGAGAGAGAGAGAGAGAGAGAGAGAGAGAGAGAGATATGGCTTAGTTTTGCGCCGCGTCGTGCGGGAGCGGCGTCTGGGTGTGCTGACTCAGTACAGTGATTGGTAAATCAGGGGGAGTGTGTTAGTGTGTTATAATTCTAGAAGCGCTTGTCGTAGCGGTAGGTTAGCGTAGTTGTAGTCGTAGTGTATCGTATTTATGTCTGTGACAGTGGCCAGCTGTCGAGACTGCCAGCTGATCTCTCCTCTCATATTGCGGAGGACAGCGCTACCGTCTGGCGTGCAACCGCAGGGAGCCGACGGGCAGTCACGTCGCGGCGCGAGAGCAGAGAGAGTCAGGTCCCGGAGCTCGTGACAATATACGAGAAGTGTAAATGTGAGGAGTTTGCCACACAAATAATGGCGGAAATGCACAGAGACTGACTGCAATCCAACAGAACGATGACGCACTCCACCAGTGATGGCGTCGCTACGTTTGTCCCAGTGCAGTGCTGCCGAGGGCCGATTGATCCCAGGAGGCGGACCCTCGGTGTCCGTCTGTCGCTGTGATGCGGCGCAGGACGGTCGCGCGGCAGCCGCCGCTGAGTCCGGCGACGCCGGTTACCATGGACGGCGTCATCAACAGCCGGCTTGCCGTCGGCGCCGGCCGCCGCCGGTCCTCAGTGCAGTTCGACGGAGGCGGCTGACATGGCGTCCCTCCGCGGCCGGCCGGCGCTGCTGTTGCTGCTGCTGGCGCTGGGGCTGTGGCTGCTGGCCGGCGTGGCGGCGCTGCCCGAGACGGTGACGGTGCGTGTGCTGCCGCTGGAGCCGGCCGGCGCCGGCGGCACCGCTCCCTTCCCGTCCCTGACCGCTGACAGCATGGTGCAGTGCGCCGCCCGCTGCCTCCGCAACGCCGACTGCTTGGCCATCTCCTACGAGCAGACAGCGGCGGTTGGCGGCAACTGCACGCTGCGCGGCTGTCGGGCCGACTGGATCAACCGCCAGCGCAGCTGCTACTTGGTCGGCTCGGAGCAGGTGCGCCTCGCGGAGGCGGCGAAACGGTGCCGCGACTGGGACGCCGGCCTCGCCTCGGTGCTCTCTCAGGGGGAGCACGACTTCATCCGCACGCTGGCCACGAAGCAGTCGGTGGTGCGGGTGTACCTGGGCCTGCGGCACCAGGGGCCCCCTAAAAACGGCTACTCGGAAAACAGGTACGCTTGGGAGGACGGCAGCGCGCTCAACTACACCAACTGGGGCGAGGGTGAGCCCTACCTCTCCGAAAGCGAGCGCGGCGTCTACCTGCAGGTGGAAAAGAATGTCTGGCACACTTGGACAGCAGAGTTTTCGTTCAACTACGTTTGTAAATATGTTGTGCAATAGGCGGCAATCGGGCCCTTCTATTGGTACTGGCAACTGTCATCACTCGGTCGGGGCAGAATTTGTGAGCATCCTTGACTGTCATTGTTCACTTTCAGCTATAATTACTTTGATTCATATCTGAATTATTCTTTGAGCGCTGCTTTGGCTCATTTGTTATTGATAAATTTACCATGTGGTAAATGGGCTCCTTCTTTAACAGCCCCGATGCTGGTGCAATGCAATACATCGAGCAATAAATCGCTTAAACTCTGACTTGACAAACTGGTCAGAAATCTTAATGGCTGCACGAGAGCCGAAATATTATATTTTGGTATGACGGGGTGCTTTAGCATGGACAATGTAATTAAGATGTTTGAGCTATTTAGATATTTACTATATGCTCGGGTATATTTCCGAGTCGCCTGCGTTTGGGCTGGCCAACGCGGAACGGCGTGTGTTTCTGCTGCTGGCGCTGTCCGGTTGAGAGCAGCCGCAGCTCTATGTCGGCAGCGCCAAGAGGAAGCTGTCCGGCCGACCCGTGTTCTGCATCGCACGGCGACGCACAGGGAAGGACTGGCGGCGGCCACAGCCGCCCAGCCGAGCGCAGTCCCTCCCGACAGGTGTGCCCGACTAGACTCGCTGCTGCACCGCGGTGCGGGGCCGTGCGGCCCGAGCCGCCGTGGCGCCCGCCTGTCTGTCGACTGAAGTGTTGCCAGTCAGCGCGGGGAAGATCCGCTGCTGTTCCGGCGCCGGCGAGCGGCATACTCCGGTCCCACTCCTGGCGGCGGGATGGCTCTGAAGTCTGAACACTGGACAATGGTCCCACTCCTGGGACGGGATGGCTCTGAAGTCTGACACCACTGGACACCGGTCCCACTCCTGGGACGGGATGGCTCTGAAGTCTGACACCACTGGACACCGGTCCCACTCCTGGGACGGGATGGCTCTGAAGTCTGAACACTGGACAATGGTCCCACTCCTGGCGGCGGGATGGCTCTGAAGTCTGACACCACTGGACACTGGTCCCACTCCTGGCGGCGGGATGGCTCTGAAGTCTGACACCACTGGACACTGGTCCCACTCCTGGCGGCGGGATGGCTCTGAAGTCTGACACCACTGGACACTGGTCCCACTCCTGGCGGCGGGATGGCTCTGAAGTCTGACACCACTGGACAATGGTCCCACTCCTGGCGGCGGGGTGGCTCTGAAGTCTGAACACTGGACACTGGTCCCACTCCTGGCGGCGGGATGGCTCTGAAGTCTGAACGCTGGACACACTGTCGGTTAGTCGAGCCGACATCGTACAAGTATCGGCTGCTGTGGTAAAGTACACTTCTCACTCGCTAGGCGCGCAGTGACCTCACACGGGAGATGCATCGCTGACTAGCCGAAGAACGGCGAAGTGTTGAAATACGAGAACAGGCGGCGCCTTGATACTGTACCGATAAGCACGGCACTCATGCCACGATATAGGATTGTTGATTGTAGTATATTGTCAAACGTCGTTGCAATAACTAGTTTTATATAGTAGGTCTACCGGCGTCCGGAAGACGGTCGTTGATTTGAGTGTCAGATTGAGTAATGTACACGATTGTATGACACCTGTTTTGATTGCAGACAAAATGTGTGCAGTGATCACAAAGCGTTTTTGTTCCGAAAAATGAGCTGATTCGCTTCAGTGAAGATCCACTCGTGGAACTTGACACATTCGTGATTCGATAGAGTCGGCCTTCGGCGTCCGCACTCTCACTGCGGATGATCACATTGAACTCATGAATTAACACCAGAGGGCATAATGAGCCAAACATTACTCCACTTTGGACTTCAGTTACCATCAACTATTGTGTCAAAACAATCGCATGATATCAGGTCAGTGGAACCTCAGAGACCAATGTCTTCCCCCCAATATCAGGCGAGTGACAGTACATTGCAAACAGGTTAACCTAGAGGTGTGAATGGGTTAGAAATTAGCTCAGCGGTGTCGATTTCAAAACGGTTTGGGGGGGGGGGGCGAACACACTGGTGGATCCAGCCTCTCTCCGTGGGGTGGGGGGGGATCTTTTGTGGATAAAAGGTACCCCCATTTTTCCTCCGCGGATTTGGGTCGGTCACCTTATTTTGGTATTCGAGCTTAAGAAGTTTACTTTTCAAATTTAAAAAAAAAAAATTGTGGATTTTTTCCGAAGAAGATAAGTTAGTTTTTCTTTTTGAGGGTCAAAATTAAACATATTCGCGAATCCGAGATCGCCATTTTGAAGAGAATGTCATTTCCTTCCTTTTAACTTAAAAAAAAAATTGCTTCAAAACTCGATTTTCTACGATTGTTTAAAGGAAATAGTTCACCTTCAACATTAGTTTTAAACTGAGATAGCAGTTTTGTAGCCCGTGTTGGGAAACCCCTATCTGCAAGTTTTCTTGACTGAAAAGACTCCAGCCGAATATATTTGAGATTTTGGCGAAGGAATGCGGTGCTGGCAAAAGAATGTTGTACTGGTTTTAGCCCGGGCAGAGGCTATACCATCAGCCAATCAGCTTGCAGCTGGTGCTAGCAAGCGATCGCCGGCCGCCGGTTGGCACATCTCCAATGCGAGTCTATCTTTACGCGACTACTTTCGAATCTGATTGGCTGAACCATTGTTTACATTCGCGTGACGTCAGGACTCTGACTCAGAGAGTATGCATATAGTTTTGATAAACAATAAAAATGTACAGCCTTCTGTCCTGAATCGGCGCGATATAAGGCCATTTTTGACAATATAAAAAGAAATTGTATTAAAAAATATAATCAAATCGTGTTGGGTAAAAAATTTCCAAGGTGAACTATTTCTTTTAAGCATTTATCATTTTCCCACCAAAATGGCATGACATGACGTCAACGTCATTATCTCCCAAAACGCTACATCAATTTCATAGAAATTTGGCGAGAAGACGTAGAATTGATCCAGCATAAGGTACTGAAAGTTTGACGTTGATATCTTTCATAGTTCTCTAGTTATTGAGAAAATCCGGGAGGGGACAGATTCTGACCCCACCCCACCGGGGCGCGGATTAAGTGTCACCGGCTCCTTGAATTGCATCAGGTGCGCTGTTTTGTCTATCATTGAAAGCAAGGGATACATAATAGTTTAAAATTAAATCGCTCGAGAAAAACAAACTTCCATTTTTGTGAAGTTTTCTCCTAGGATCATTGTTTTTCTCCCCTTTCGAGCAGGGAACACGCGGGGGCATACTGGTATTGAATGCCCCTTCCAGATTCCTGTGGGGGAGGCATTTGCCCCTGATTGCCCCCCCCCCCTGGATCCGCCAGTGCCAGCAATTACCGCCAAGGAGAGCCTCTGCCAGACACTTAATATAATTAATTTTCCCATTTTTTCAAATTTGTATAAGCAATTGCGAAACTTGTGTCATGCCGCGAAATTGTCCGTTTTTGACTGTGGATAGTTGGATTTTCACTGCTGCAAAGACAATTTTTACGATTTTACGATGAATTGGGAACCCGCGGGGAGGGGGGGGGGCATACTTGTATTGAATGCCTCCCCCGCCCGATTCATGTGGGGGAGAGGGGCATTCTCCCCTGATGCCCCCTCCCCCTGGATCCGCCAACGGCCGAACGAACACATTTTTAAGAAATTCTAGGCAACTTGTACAAAGGACAGTAATTATAATCAATTCATAATGCAAAAACAGACGAAATCTCATGAGTTTTGGAATTCTGTCGGACGGCCCCTCAAACCAACGTTTTGGGCCGGTCTGCATCCGCCAGAAGACCCAAGTCCTTACTTGGAACCCTTACTTAGTAAAACGGCAATGTTAACTTGCCATTGACGGGGGGAGGCAAATATCTCCCCCTGACGAATTTTCGCAATAGCTCAAAAAAACAATAGCGATATCAACGTGAAACTTTGGGTACCTTCTCATACACCAATTTTACGTCTTCTGTGCATAAATGAAGCAATGTTGTGGGCAAAATTGAGATATAACTAATTTAGTGACGTCACTACACACAAGTTGTTAAATTGTTGCTGGTAGACTGAGTTGTTTTGCTACATGATTTTTCATGGTTTAATTTGTTCCAGTCACTTATTACCATTGCTATATCTCTGGTGTATACAACGCTGTTTCCGATTGTGTTAACTCGTTTTATTTTGTTCCACTTGCTCTTGCTGATTGATGTGGGTCTGTACTTCTGCTTTTGTTTAAGAAATATGCCATTTTTCTTTGCATTTTTTTTTTATTTGTTCAAGTTCTCAACTGTTTTTTTTTGGCGTGGTTAAAATAATTCGCTACCTGTTGACTGTTGTTTTACCTGGTATCTAGTTTGTTGGTTCCGTGTGACTTTTGATTGTTGAAAGAGCCAGGTTTCTTTGTTAAATTGTCGCTGGTACACTGAGTTGTTTTGTTACATGATTTTGCATGGTTCTTTTTGTTCCAGTCACTTATTACCATTGTTATATCTCTGAATTAGATAACAGATATGTTTTAATGTTAATCTTACTGGGTTATATATCATTAATTGTGTTACCAGACACCCACTGCTGCGCTGCCAACATCTGATGAGCACTTTTGTATCTTCCCCAGGTCCCGGGCACCGGGTAGCCTCTGTTGGGTCGGCAACCTCTCACATGTAATCATCATCTCACATGTAAACATCAACTCAATCACATCTCGCTGCCGACTTGACGAGCTTTCCTACTTCTCCTCACTCAATGACATTGACATAATCTGCCTTTCTGAGACTAAACTAGATGACCAAGTCCATCCCTCTCTTTTCACGCTTGACAATTTTCATGATCCATTAACAAGACATAGAGACAGAAATGGAGGTGGTGTTGCTATCTATGTGCGCAATAATCTTGCAGTCAAAAGACTTTCTCAGCCTGAAACAAATGGAATAGAATGGATATGGTGCTTGATACAAATTAAATCTACTACCCTAATTATATGCACAATCTATGTACCTCCCAACTTATCAGCAACCCAGCACTCCTCCTTTTTTGAAAAGCTAAATGAAAGCGTTGCTCTGGCCCAGTTTCCTCTCCTGATAACATTCTAATACTAGGGGACTTAAATGCAGGCATCACTTTCCTTGATCCAAAATTCTCAAACCATAGTCCAATAACACCATATGAAATTACTCTTCATGATGAACTTTTTGCATTAAACCTCAAACAGCTCATAAATGAACCAACACGATACACAGGGGCCAATGGTGTTGCCAACCTGAGATATTTATTGATGGTATCAAATAATTTCATGGTTCATGATAGTGGTGTTCTTCCCTGTTTTTCTAACATTGACCACCTGCCAATTTTTGTGTCTCTCAAGATTGACAACACCTCTATTTCCAGACAAACTAAACAAATATGGGACTACAGACAAATGGACCCAGACAAACTCACAAGACTCTTGATGGACACAGTCTGGGACAGATTGCTGGACTGTGACGTGGACGAAGCAACTGACAATTTCACTGATACCCTAATGACTGCAGCCAAAGCCTCAATCCCTCTCCGAACTATCTAAAAAAATATAGTGATAAACCATGGTTTACCTTAGAACTAAGACGCCAAATTCGTACCCTCTTATTGAGATATCGGCGTGGGCGCATTTAGGAAACCTGACGCAATATGGACACTCTCCCCTACCCAGTTTTTCCCATAAAATTAAATATTTTTATGAATTTTCATGCCCGTACGCCACCACCAAATTCTCATCGCTGAAAGCCAGAGATAAGAAAATCACAAAACCTGAATGAAGAGTGTGTAGTAATAAAGAGTCCTGTAAGTTTCGAATTACATAATCATTTTGCGATCCAGTGTAGGACTTGCAGATAATTCAAAACTCTAAAATTAATTGCTGCAGATTCTAAGATAAAAGTGGGGGACAGTAATGCCGATCAAGTACTCGTTATCTGATACAAGTCTCGAAAAACGCAAAAGTGTTAACGCTGATAATTGCTGAAATAATGGACTAAATGAACATTGATGTTCCTGCTATATGTCTTAAACGTGTTTAAAGCACATACAACTGCAAAAGAGTGCATTCCTTTCAGGCCAGAAACCCGTATAATCCCTTTAACATTGCATTCCAACTGGACATTTGTGCGTTCAAGTTGGGGAGGGGACAATAAGGTGTTTTTTTGTTCTTCTGTTGAGCAATAAGTTCCACGAATAGAGGTAATTCGTCACGATTTGTCACAAATAGTCCATCTGAAGATAATTAGAATACATACATTTCCGGTATCGATATCTCTAATTCTGCACCTTCAAATGGTTCTGCAAACTTGTACGGACAGTTCGTACAAGTTTTGGAGGTTCGCCGGCTTGTACGGACACTGTCCGTACTGTCCGTAGTGGTGGCGACGCCCATGCAAGTGACGCCTTCCTTTTGATTGCTGATCATGACACTATCTTGCAAAATTATCTATAACTTTGTCAGTTTGAAGCGCGCTTTTTGATTTAATTTGTATTTGATGTCCGTTTGATGCCGATGTCGGTTGGCGTGTAATTGTAGGGTGTGCCATGAATAATTATGGCACCATGGTCCATGAGGCATTATGTTATCATCAAAGTAAAGTTCGTCGAATTCAAGTCTGCATTTTTCAGACGTTCCTCGTATGAGCGTCAGACTATTTTACGACAACAATGTGTGACATGTTAAAATTTCAAGCACAGCTAATTCATGACAGTGATATCGTATGTATGATTTAGGTCAGTGATTCTCAGCGACAAGGGTATGGTAAACTGGAACAGGGGCGCAGCCAGGGGGGGGGGCGCAAGGGGGGAAATTCCCCCCCCTCCCTTACAGATCACAGGGGGCCCCACCGAGATTGGCCCAGATACCATTTGCATTAGCTAAATGGCTTTAAAAAAGTCGCAGAGGAGCCCTCAACCAGACAAGGGTCACTCTGGTGCATGTCAAGGGCCCTCAGAGACACGGAAGGGCGTTCGAAGCCAGCCCAGGGGGCCTCTTGGGCATGTCAAGGGGCCCATTGAGCCCACCGAGGGGCCCACAAAACTGTTCAGGGGCCTCTCGAGCATGTCCAGGGACCTATTGAGCCCACTGAAGGGCGCAAAAACATGCCAAGGGATCTTTCGAGCATGCCCTGGGGCCCATTAAGCCCACTCAGGGGCCCCAAAATCTGCCCAGGGGCCTCTAGAGCATGTCCACTTGTCCAGGGGCCAGTTGAGCCCACCCGCAGCCCAACAAACCTGCAAAGTGGCCTCCCGAGCATGTCCAGGGGCCCATTGAGTATGTGCAATGTAAGTAAATGGCCTTGGCAAGCCGAGAAGCCCCTGAGCAGAGTCTAATAGTCCCTGGGTAGGTTCGAGAGGCCCCTGAACAGGATCAATGGACCATTGGGAAAGCTCGAGAGACCCCTGAACAGACTCTAATGGCCCCTAGGCAGGTTCTAGGGGCCCTTGAACAGACTCAGTGGGCCCTTGGGCAAGCTCGAGAGACCCCTGGCCAGGTTCGAGAGGCCCCTGAACCGACTCAATGGGCTCCTGGGCAAGCTCGAGAGGCCTCTAGGCAGGCTCGAATGGCCCCTAGGCAGGTTCGAGAGGCCCCTGATCAGACTCGATGGGCCTCTGGGAAAACTATAATGGGCCCCTGGGCAGGTTCAAGAGGCCCCAAAACAGACTATAATGGGCCCCTGGCCAGGCTCGAGAGGCCCCAAAACAGACTATAATGGGCCCCTGGCCAGGCTCGAGAGGTATGGGGCCTCTCGAGCCTGGCCAGGGGCCCATTATAGTCTGTTTTGGGGCCTCTTGAACCTGCCCAGGGCATTATACTCAATGGGCACATACCTCTCGAGCCTGGCCAGGGGCCCATTATAGTCTGTTTTGGGGCCTCTTGAACCTGCCCAGGGGCCCATTATAGTTTTCCCAGAGGCCCATCGAGTCTGTTCAGGTGCCTCTCGAACCTGCCTAGGGGCCATTAGAGCCTGCCTAGAGGCCTCTCGAGCTTGCCCAGGAGCCCATTGAGTCGGTTCAGGGGCCTCTCGAACCTGCCCAGGGGTATCTCGAGCTTGCCCAAGGGCCCATTGAGTCTGTTCAAGGGCCCCTAGAACCTGCCTAGGGGCCATTAGAGTCTGTTCAGGGGTCTCTCGAGCTTTCCCAATGGTCCATTGATCCTGTTCAGGGGCCTCTCGAACCTACCCAGGGACTATTAGAGTCTGCTCAGGGGCTTCTCGGCTTGCCAAGGGCCATTGAGTCTGTTCAGGGCCATCTCGAGCTTATCCAGAGGGCAATTGAGTCTGTGAACGGGGCCCTCGAGCCTGCCCAGGGGTTGCTAGCCGTCGCCTGGAGCGCCTGCTATAGCTGGAGCGCCTGCTAGCCGTGGTCGGCGCGGTCATAATGAGCGGTAATGTGCTGTACTCTGACCCACCTGGTGGAATGTTTTCTTGGGTTTAAAAATGGTAATTTGATGTCTGATGCGCTTTGGAATTCGGGAGGGCGGTAGTACCAAACAATTTAACAATGTTCCTCTCAGGAGAGTGTGTACTGCAATATTTGTCAGCCAGGGGCGTCACCGACGGGAGGGTCGGGGGGGAGAGGTCTGGGCAAATTCCCCCACTTATAGAAGGCGGGGAGGGTCGCCCTGCCCCCCCCCCCCCCCCCCCCCCCCCCCCCCCCCCCACCCACCCGCACACACACACACACTTTTTGCGGGAAAAATTAAAAATTAATCATAAAAATTGCGTTTGCAGTGCAGTATAAATCCAGCCATCTTACCTGTCAAAAACTGGAAAATTTTGCGCCGCTTCGCGGTATAACATAAGTTTCGCAATTGCTTATACAAATTTGGAAAATGGGAAACATAATTTCATTAAGTGTCTGGCAGAGGCTCTCCTTGTCGGTAATTGCTGGCCCCAGGGCCCATTCCCTTAATAAAATATTTACTTTTAATTTTCAAACAGGTTTAAGCAGGTCAAGCAGGTTCATACATGTTTAGCTAGTTTGCCGAGTTCCGAAAAAGGCGACGCGAACGCAAAGACGAGGAGATCGGCACCCGGAAGCTGCTCCAGCGGTGCACAATTTGCTGGACAGGAGAGATAATAGTGGGGACCAGGCCAGGACTATCTCCCCAAGCCATTTCACCTCACGGTCTGGTTCCAATATTAACATTTCGTTTTCCAGGACCTAAAATTCACATTTTCACGCCGCTTCGCGGCGTCACATCGGTAGTCATCGTCATAACGAAGCCATAGTCATCGTCATCGGTTCGTCGTAACGCTGAATTGAATGAATAACATTTTTAGCTTATTATCCTCTACAAGGCCCACCGCCTATATTTCTGGGTTTTATCAGGCAAAACCGTAAAAATTTCGCTAACTAACAAGACATACCTACCTACTATAACATGAAAATCCACATAAAAAATGTTGCAAAGGCTTGAATACACGTATCAAAATGGGGGTACATCATTTCAGCCGCCCCCACCCTCAGAAGCCGACCCCCACATGTTGTCAGCTAAGATAGGGTTTCTCTCCTGTACGTAACAATAACAATTAGTAATGCGCTCAGTACAATGCCTACTGAGGGTCCTGGTCCAATCCAGCTCATCAAAAGTAGACTAAGAAAAATTCTTAAAAAGGGGGCCTCATAAAATAAAGTGGCCGAAATCCGTAGTTTTTCATATTCAGGGGTATTTTTTTGGGTGGAGGGACCTCTCCCAGGGGCTTGCCCCCTCCCCCTTCTGAAGGTCTGGCTGCGCCCCTGCACTGTCGGATCCAGGAGGGGGAGGGGCAATCCGGCCATGCCCCGCCCCCAAAAAAAAACTGGAAGGGGGGGGGGGGTAATATGTCTTTTACTTCCCAAAAAAACGAAAGCTACCACGTACTTACGAATTATTTGAGTCTGAATGTTTCCTCAAAAACCTGAATAAAATGTCGAATTTTCTAGAAAAGAAAACTAAAATAAACGAAAAAGACTGAATTTCCGAAACAAAAGCACCCATTCCAACTTCGTGTTGCATAAATACCTTCATTTGGGAGCAATTACAAGCACAAGAGTCACATCGCTAAATGTGGCGCGGATGGTGCGAATAGTTGCTGTTAGTACTAAATCGAAGCGTGCTGCGCTCTACGCGTGGGAAGTTTTAAGTTAAAACTTTGGAATTATTCGGTACTGGCGATTAGGACATAGTCATGAAGAGGCAGTCGACTCCGAATAATACTGAAAAGAAAAAGAAAAAAATGAAATGGAAAGGTACCTATGTTTTCTATCAAAGCCAAAACGGTACGTATAGCTCACCGGGTTAACTCGGGATGTTGGGTTTCCATACCAAAGGTGGATCCAGGGGGACAAACCAACCAAAAGAGGTTGCAAAATGCACCTCCCTCAAGACTGTTCAAGGGAGCGGGGGAAACTATATGTTGCGCCCCCCCCCCAAAAAAAAAAACGTGAAGTCTAATACATGTTATATTTTCGTTTTTAGAAGGGTACTGGGCAAATTTGTAAAATTTTGCCACATTTTTGCAAAATTTGGGGGCGCTGCGCACCGCTGTTTTCCCGCTATTCTCGAACTACCTTAGGGGGCAAATAACCCCCACCAGGGCGAGGGCCGAGGGGTAATTTATAAGTTTAATAATTATCACGTTTACAAGTGTCCTATTTCATTATTTCTATCCAGCACCATTTCGGTATTGGCAAGTCTACAATACTGATGACCGATGTAGGTACAATCGGTCAAAATCCATCATTTTTCCTGTAGGTCCTTGCCGTTCTTCCGGTTACAACGGCGGAGGCGGAGAGTGTTCAGTAAGGTGGAGAAGACTATCTTCTCTCCGAGCGACAATGACCGAGCTCCGGATGGAGGCGCTGATCATGCGCGAAGCCCACTGAGACCTAATGTCATCCGTCAGCGAAGTCGTTGACTTCTCTTTGCGCGATCGGGAAGTCGCCAGCTATAGATTATTGCAGGCTGCCGCTGCCTGGCTGGCTGTCGCAAGTAAGCAATCCTGAATGCTCGGAGAGGTTTTCTGCCATAGATTGTATGGCAGTAATATGATAAATGCAGCGTTCACCGTAGCAGGTATCGGTTACTTCGTCTGCGTGTGTCGTATCTATGCCCGCCGAGATGCACAGATGGCCTCGAGGTCCGGGAGCGGAGCGGGGCCATATTTTTTTCTTCTTCAAGAACCTGGTAACGGAAGTTGATCATTCTATCCGTTTGCGGTGCACAGAAGGGTAGCTAAAGTTTCTTGAAATGCATATAGAATTTGACGCCATGATCGGGTCATTGATTTCATTGATTTGAATGGTGAAAGTGCGACTAGTACGATCATGTTTGACGTCCTCGTCTTTAGCTTCTTTTTATCGGAGCGCAACAGATAACAACGACAAACATTTGTGCAGCGAAATGCGTATTTATTTTTCCGGTCGGACCCTCCCCTCGGTTTACTATCCGATATTCGGAGCTGGAAATTCTGAAGAAATCTACCATTGATTTGATGCTCCAAGTTCTGGTTTAAATGTCTATGTTAGCTTCTTTCCACTAACATTTTTCCCCTTGACCGCAAACAAACGATTCAAACCATAAGATACCTACTCTTGTTTTTTGGCAAGGGTCGTCGAACCTTATAGCAAAAAGTAGTTGGCCCCGAAGACGAACGGATGGATCCGTCCTTTCTCTTAAGGGCAAGGCCGGCTTGATTCAGCACACATTTTTCATGTTTTTTCCTTGCAGTCTGGAAAGAAAACATAGGTACACCTTTTTCGATATCTCAAAAGGTCGAAAAGCTTAAACAAAACAGACAAAATTAGAAATCGTGTGGTTGCAAAATAAAGTGTCCCAAATCCGGGGAGAAATTCGAAATTGGGGTACCTAGGTAAGGTCCACTCAAACTGGTTGCCCCCCCCCCCCCAAAAAAAAAAAAAAACGAACGGTTGGATCCGCCCTTGGTATACCAAGGGCGGATCCAGCCGGCCGTTTTTCTTCATTCTGGTCATTCTGGTCATCAAAAGGGGTAACCACTACCATATATGGTAGTGGTTACCCCCTTTCGATGACCAGAATTATTCGTTATCCCCTCGCCCATTGCGCAGTCTGCAGTTATCGGTTTCAAGCTATGCGGTACAGCATAACTACAGGCGTTTACTACTAGTGCCATCTAGGGACATAAATACTATTATATATCATATATTGCATACTAGTATCCTTGTGTGCCGCTGCTCTTAGTGGTTGCTCTTATTCCATGCGTTGGTTCCAAGCGCCACCGTGGGGGACGGTTGCGACACGTAAACCGTAACACAAAGCTGACACAGCATATAACACTAATTGGTTTCGATGCTCTTTGCGATAACGCATGGTAACAGTAAAACAGGAACTGGGATATATTATGCGCATTGTGCACCAGCCACCATCATCAGACAAATTCAGACTGGTTATTGATTCGACACTGATTGAATGGATTGGAATCGTTAAATCAAAATTCCTTGAATAAAAAAATGATTGATTCACCACCAGATCTTTTGGTTCATGCATCGTGATTGAATCAAACCCGCATCAAATCAAGGCTGATTGAATCAAAAGATTTAACGATTCTTAAAGGGAGATAATCACCCTTTTCCACAAAACTGGAGTTAGCACCTGAAATCAATAGACGAGGCCACAATATGATGTAAATTCATCACATTTTGCATATAAACATTCCTACCGAAAGATATTGGCAGTGTTCTACTGATAAGCGATCCACGCTTATATCGGTCGGTACTCAGCAGACAGCAAGTACTCGATATCGAATTCAGTAAATTAGCCTCCCTACGCATTGTTATTTATCATTAAGGTATGCAATATGTTTCCTGCACTCTATCTTTTGCGAATATGTGCCAAAATTTGTATGAACAATCAACAATCATTTGAAAAAGGTGCATTGAAATCGGCAGTTTAGCTTGGCACCGGCCGGCCGGTGCCAAGCTACACTACGGCGACTATCGGCGATTTGTTTACAAGCGACCATTCAACAACGTTGAACAGATTGATGCAAAAGCGCTCCAGATGTTGCGCTTTCCAATAGTGGAGGGAAAATACTGATCATTAATTTTCCCAAACTTACAAGTTTGAATTAGGGAATGATTGTATTTAATTCTTAAATTTAGATCACAACATTTTAATACCATAACGGTAGCCAAATAAGTTGTTGCTAACAAAATCAAAAGGTGATTATCTCCCTTTAACGATTAAAGTACTCTGGTAAATTGTGCAAATACATGCAGTCCCATTGGCTACCATGGGTGGAGCTTTTCAGAAAAAGTTGGTGGGGCAAAATGTCATATTGTATTGGCTGGTTGTTTGGCATGATTGAGGCGAAAAAATGACCATTTGAACGCCAGGCAACCTTCAAATTTGACAAAACTTGGTGGGGCAAAACACAAAGTTGGTGGGGCAGTTGCCCCGCCATTTCAATAGGAAACGCCACCCGTGGTGGGTACATTCATTTATACTTAAATAGCATTGCTGTAACCATGTTTTAATGATCATATATATGTATGTTTCCATTTGTATTGATTTGACATAAATTTACCACATTATTTAAATGTTGAATCAAACGTGAATCGATTAAAATATTTGTTTTGATTTTTTTAATCGGAAAGAATCAATTCTCAGAATGTTCTCCGTGAATCGAACGGTGAATTAATCATTCAGATTCCAAAATGAATTATGAATGATTGAATCGTTCCCAAAAAGTTGAATCAATAACCAGTCTGCATCTAGCCCGACCCGACCCCGAACCAGCCCGGCCTAAACCCTACCGGCCCGATCTGACCACGATCCGTTCTTCCGACCCGACCCGAACCAGCCCGGCCTAAACCCTGCCCGGCCCGGCCTAAACCCTGCCTGGCCCGGCCTAAACCCGGCCCGGCCTAAACCCTGCCTGGCCCGGCCTAAACCCTGCCTGGCCCGACCTAAACCCTGCCCGGCACGACCTGACCACGATCCGTTCTTCCGACCCGACCCGAACCAGCCCGGCCTAAACCCTGCCCAGGCCGACCTGACCACGACCCGTTCTTCCGACCCGACCCGAACCAGACCGGCCTAAACCCTGCCCGGGCCGACCTAAACCTGCCTGTCCCGCCTAAACCCTGCCCGGGCCGACCTAAACCCTGCCCGGCCCGGCCTAAACCCTGCCCGGGCCGACCTAAACCCTGCCTGTCCCGGCCTAAACCCTGCCCGGGCCGACCTAAACCCTGCCTGTCCCGGCCTAAACCCTGCCCGGGCCGACCTAAACCCTGCCTGGCCCGGCCTAACCACGACCCGTTCTTCATAAAACCTCAGCCCACGCTTCGCGGCTGTCGAAACGCTCAGCACTTTCAGCGGGTCGATTCCTTTAAAGCAAGGTCTTTTGCTTATTCAACGCATTACGCTGTTCCGGAGTGTGTGCGACACTGTGCCGTGCCGAACACAGCCTCGCTCGGTCGTCTCATTAACCATTAACGTTGCAGCCCTGGCAGGCGTCGGCTGCATACCCTATGAGGATGGGTTCGATGGAACCGCCGGTCGTGGTCCACTATCTGGTGTTACAGCGCACCGCCTGTCGACGTCGCCTCTCCTGGCGTCCGGCCGCACAGATGCAGAGCTGTTAACAGGCATTTCACTGGCCCGTGCCGCACGTGCAGCCGCCCGCGTACGGCGTATCGGAACCCGTGCAGCCGGTGCAGGGCTGCAGGCGTGCAACCACACTGCGGGGCGGGAAAACCCTGCACGGGAGCTAAGGCGTGCTATGTTCTGCAAAAAGTGCAGATTTGCGTCGAGGCGAACCTGTGGACGTCAATCACTTACTTCATTTTGCCGGCCCTAAAATCAGCAAGGATCTGTATCCATATCAGGCGGTCACTAGTCGGAGGGGGGGGGGGGGGGCAAGTTCCCGCTTGTCATCCGTGGCGACGCCTATAATAGCCGCATAAAGTAAAGGTCTTGTACACGTTAACCCTATTAGTGGCAGGCTCCTGGCTACCCCTATTAGTGACGGGGATTCCGCCCCCCCCCCTCCCCCCGGAGATCTCGAGATCTACCCGTCCGATTTTCACAAATAAAACGGAGATTGATTCCCCCAATACGATCTACATTTCTTTTTAAAAAAATCCGGAATTTGTATAGGGGGGCAACAGGGGGGGGGGGGGGGGCAAAACTACAAATATTAGAGGTATTTGTGATCCAACACAGCTGTCATGTTCATCAACCGATTTCAACGTATCTAATGTGGATCGATATAGATTGAATTGGGGATTGATATATGATGATGACTTTTGAAATTCAAAGATCATAGGCGTTTTCAGGTCACTAAATTTGGGGGTAAAATAAATGCCTTATAAAACCGTCTTTTTCTTCTTTTTGTCTCGATAAATTGAAATGGTACGCTATTGTGAGATCGAACACAACAGTTATAAAGCATATTTGCATCCATAGGCGGTGCCAAGGTAGCGAAAAAGGGAGGCAAAATATATATATAAAAAATACTTCCTGTAAACCTCCCCTTTTCAAGTCCCTGAAACCGCCTCTACCGTGCAATATTTATTATAGTTCACTAAAATCAACTAATTTGCACTTTTGTCAATCACCGTAAACCTATGTAACTCCTTTATACGTCAGGCAGTTAGGAAGAAGCCGTGAAGATCGCATCTCCGTATTATCTCCGTGTCATCTCTTTTATGCTAATAAAAACACCTCACTTATGGCATATTTCCGGTAAAATAAGCAATATTTGAAAGAAAATAAACTTGTTTTGTTCCAACGACACCAACAGTTACCTAGTTTTCCCATAAAATTCTATATTTTTCATGAATTTTCATGCCAAAAAATGAATACGCCACACCAAATTCTCAACGCTAAAGGCCAGAGAAAAGAAAACCACAACAACACAAAACCTCAACGAACAGTGTGTAGTAATACAAAGTCCCGTCAGTTTGAATTGCATAATAATTTTGTGATCCAGTGTAAGACTTGCAGATAATTCAAAACTCTAAAATTGATCTTAAGATAAAAGTGGTGGACAGTAGTGCCGATCAAGTACTCGTTATCTGATACTAGTCTCGAAAAACGCCCAAGTTTTAACGCTGATAATTGCTGAAATAATGGACTAAATGAGCATTGAGGTCCCTGTTATATGTCTTAAACGTGTTTAAAGCTCATACAACTGCAAAAGAGTGCATTTACTTTCAGGACGGAAACCGTATAATCCATTTAAAGGACAATAATGACCTTTTGATTTTGTTAACAACCATTTCATTGGCTACCGTTATGGCATTACAATGCTGTGATCTAAATTTAAGAATTAAATACAATTATTCCCTAATTCAAAGTTGGAAGTTCATGATCGGTATTTTCCCTCCACTATTGGCCAGCGACACACTGGCGCTTTTGTACCAATCTGTTCAACGTTGTTGAATGGGCACTTCGAAACAAATCGCCGACATTAAATAGGTCGCCGTCGATATGCATCGATGAGCTTCCGATTGAATTGCCAGTTTGTGTATTGTTTGTTAATTGTAAAGGATAGGTGAACATATAATCACAAGCATAACGCAAAATATATTTTCCACACCATTGCGTAAAAAGCAATTGATGGAAACCGAAAGTAACTTGCAAGCACCGGTCGTTAAAAGTGTGGAACGCTCATATCAAGTTTAACTTGAAATATCTCTCGGAAGGAATTTTTATATGCAAAATACGACGAATTTACATCATATTTTAGCCTCGTCTGTCGATTTTCAAGTGCTAACTCCATTTTAGTGGAAAAAGGTAATTATAGCATCCTTTAAGCAACAGCCCAACGGGTACGATATTCGGCAGCCCTTTACACCATATGATATTCAATTTTGTTTACGTATGTAAGGCATTGATTGTGCTGATGCGAATAAACCCGGGCGTGAAGAGAAACAAATGTAGAAAAAAAGTAACGGAGTAACGGATTAAAAAGTAGCGAAGTAACGGACCACAAAAGTAACTTCCGTTACTCGGTCCGTTACTGTAAACAAAATGTAACGAGTCCGTTACTTCGTTACTCAAAAAAGTAACTTGGTTAGTAACGGAGTAACGGAGTAGCGGACCGGTGCCCACCTATGTATATATGTACCTATGAACCACACATTAATTGAGTACCATACATTTGTATCAGCAAAACACACTGATGACAGCGTCTGTTTTCGATAATTTACAAATTATTTGTTATCTCTCCTGGTCATTTCTATTGTGATATAATTCCTTGAATGTATATACGCAAACTTGAAATAAACTGTCTTTCTGGTGCATTCATTTACGGGTAGTAACGGTAAGTACCTACAGGCCATGGGCGTCGGAAGCGGCGGGAGGGGGGGCCGCGTCCCCCAACATTTTCGGATTTTAACATTACGTCTATAAGATCTTTTGCATGGAAAGAATCGACTTCAAAATACCTCCCCCTAAAAAAAAACACTTTCAGAAGGTGGCGACGCCCTTGTATAGGCTGTGTTTTGTTTTCATTTGAAAACATATTTATCCAATAACAATACAACTTCAAAACGGTTGTCAACTTCAAACAAGGTATTTCGCTACATGCTCTAAGAATTTGCAGCGATATGTAATTTTGCATATATTTTTTGTATTTGTTTACATATTTGTGTATATGTAAAAAGATCGTTACTAAGGCGCAACGCCATGTTACTAGGCCGGCGGAAGGCTTGACAAGCCGTGTGCGGCGTCGGGCAGGATCGTATTATCGGTTTG
Source organism: Chirona hameri (assembly GCA_036785665.1). Classification (NCBI taxonomy): domain Eukaryota; kingdom Metazoa; phylum Arthropoda; class Thecostraca; order Balanomorpha; family Balanidae; genus Chirona; species Chirona hameri. The sequence continues at coordinate 28,363 of JAXIVJ010016198.1, forward strand.
CTAGAAGAAAAACAAACTAATTAGAATGTTACAATAGTGTATGGCGAATTCATAAAACTGGGTAACTGAAATATTGTATTTAATAACGGATTCGAAACATTCGACGTCCACCGCTTTCGTGGCGTTTCCATCATGAAAAATGTGGTATGAAATCCAACGGCGAGGGCATAACAGATTTCAGCACCTTAAACATGATTGGTGTTAACATGTTAAACATGTTAAACATGATCTATAAAGCTCATCAACTATGCACTATACAGGATACGAGGCCAATGTCAAAATCGATACTGAAACCAGTGGTACATTCCTTGGCACAATGACTCGCTGGCTATTGAAATATACAACGAAGAGACCAGTTGGAACAAAGAAGCGTGAATGGCATCGGCGACAAGACTGTTGATACGTGTGCATTCGATTGTTGTTGCTGGATTGTTCTGTAAACAAAAAAGCGTTGCTGGCATGGTGCAAAATAACTGTACAATGATGATTTATAACGGTTTATAACGGAGCTTGCGTGACCAATTTAATTTGACAGTCTTCTGAGAATGTAGGTTTCAAAACTTCCACTTATATACTGGGACCTGAATGTTTCTATGCCACTGTCACCATATCTCCGCGTAGTCTATGGCCTACGGTGATAAAACGTTTCACTCTACATACTACATGCACTGGCGGATCCAGGGGGGGGGGGGGCGGCAGGGGCAAAGCCCCCCCCCCATCACAAGCTCGACAGGGGCGGCAATAGAAATTAGCCTCCCTCAAAATTCGCTGAAACTGGCGATGAAAATGGGTACTGCTTGCGAAAAAATAATTTCTTGCGAAAGAAAGAATTATTGGTTTTGCCTCGTTCGTGTTTCCTCTATTTGGTAGCATTTTGGTAACAGTAGGGATAGGGAAAGTGGCGCGTCTGATGCTATTTTGGAGTGAATCACAACCAACGTAAGTTATAATTTTACACGCAGCGCGCGTCGCAGCCTTTGATTTCCCGCTGCCTGCTGGAACAGGGGCGTAGCCAGGATTTTGCGACGGGGGTGGCTAACCGAAGTGGGTCCCTTAGCATTGGCTGATGCCCCCCCCCCCAACACAAATTATGGACTTGAGATGCTCGATTTCTGAGGCTAAATTGGGTTTTATCAGGCCTGAAATGGACCCTTTCTGAATCCACGATGGGCCCTCTGAGCCGCG
>JAXIVJ010016199.1:0-29545 GCA_036785665.1 Chirona hameri
TATATATATATATATATATATATATATATATATATATATATATATATATATATATATATATATATATATATATATAAATATATATAAATATATATATATATATATATATATATATATATATATATATATATATATATATATATATATATATATATATATATATATATATATATATATATATATATATATATATATATATATATATATATATATATATATATATATATATATATATATATATATATATATATATATATATATATATATATATTATATATATATATATATATATATATATATATATATATATATATATATATATATATATATATATATATATATATATATATATATATATATATATATATATATATATATATATATATATATATATATATATATATATATATATATATATATATATATATATATATATATATATATATATATATATATATATATATATATATATATATATATATATATATATATATATATATATATATATATATAAATATATATATATATATATATATATATATATATATATATATATATATATATATATATATATATATATATGTATATATATATATATATATATTGTAACCTATATACGACCTTGATTGCAATGCGTATTGACGAAAACCATGCTTTAAATCAGATAGACCAAAACAACAACCACTGGTTTCCAGAATCCTAGCCCCAGACAGCTCAGATACCACCCCACAGCGCACGTTCGAAATCGCAACTACTGCGACGACAGGGCCGAGCGGGGGGGGGGGGGGGGTGGCGCAAGTTGTTTGGTAGCCGTGACATCACCATGGCAGTCGAATCCCGCTTCACAGTACCGCTGCGACGCCTTGCCAGAGACTACCGCCGCGGGGCCGGCCGGCCTCCACCACTGGCTGGCTGGCTGGCTGGTTGTTCTATTACCTGGGCTGGCCGGCCCGAGGGCGGCCTGGTGCTTCATAATATCCGGCCTGAATGCAAACTCTGTTACAGCTGACAGCTGTATTTATAGGTATTTTCCCAATCAAATTGATGTACCAATGAACCTTAAATATGATTTTCATTCGAATACACACAAAATTGTATTAAATATATTTCGTTTTCTATTCAGATATTTTCCGATTTGATTACCATATCCTACTATATAGTTGAAATTCTAGAAGAAAATGAGAACTATTCCAAAAAGCATACCAGGAATAGTCATATGGTAACATAGTTAGTTTATTCTAGTTTGAACCAGGTGTGACGTATCCATAGCAGTCGCCAAACTTGAACCGCTTGAAGGGGGATGTACTCCGCTCCTTCAACATTGGTAAAAAGTGTGACAACCGCGAGCAGCTTCCAGCATCTTGGCCGTGTTTATCGGATCTGCTCATAAGCTATATTTGACTATCAGCTAGTATTGACCAATCAGTCTTGAGCAAGCTCGACGGTGATTCGTCAGGTTGTGATGACGTGAAGCCGGGGGAGAATCGTTTGTTTACATTTCAACGGGTTCGCCATATTGGTTCGCTGGCAATGTACGGGCGTGTGTGCGTGTGCATTTTTAAGCATTTACTGATTTTTATGAAGCGTAAAACAATATTTAAAGGTGTATATGAAAGCCGACATAATAATTGCATCTGTCAACATAGCAGTATTTTCCCAGAATACCTCATAAGCTAAAAATGTACACCCAAATCTGTGCGTTCTTTAGTTGAGGACATCTGCGAAAATTCTCGACACAAGAGGCTGTTGTGACACACGGTAGCGCTCGTCCAGTCTGTATTCCGCCTCGTGCCAGACCCCCGCCCACAAGCCAGGCGGCCGCAGTCCCCACCCGGCCGGCCGACATGCCAGCGGGCATGACACCGCAGAGGCGGCTCCAGGAAGGTATTGTGGGGCACACTATCACATCTCCCTCCCCCGGCGAGTCCCGCAGCAGGGACTCTTCATCTTATGATTAGTACATACCTACATTACAAACCATAACGTAATGTGAACGAGTAAGCATATGACAGCAACGGCTATAATAGCGGTCAAATAAACCGTTATTGACTCCTACCCAAATTACCGCAATAAAGAACACACCGTAACAGAAACCAAACATAATCGCCGCACATACGTTAATGCTTCTCTAGATCTCCTCGATCAGACGTTGCGGCCGTCTTATGATCCTTGTTGATCGGCGAAGCGGTGGCGCCCCCTCAGCTAGGCGCGCCGACTCCCGCGACGCCGGACCGGCTCCGCTCCGCGCCTCAGCGCCGGCCCGCAGCGCCGAGTCCGAGGAGCCCGACGTGCTTCTCCGCGCAGCCGAACCTGGTTCGATGACGGCATATCTCCTGCGAAGGTGGCACCGGTTGCGATCCACTACACCGCCGTCGTTGAAACGCACACGGTATCTCCGGTGCGGACCAACGGCGATCACTGTGCCACATCTTTCCCACCGGCGAGTGCGAGGGTCCACGCGAGCTCACTCGCACTCGCGCACTCACACGCGAGCTCCGACTGGGAACTCGGACAGATCCCGTGCTCGGCTATCGTATTCTTCCTTGATTTGTCGATACTGCTTCTGCCGTCTGTCTTCGAAATTAGCTGGAGGTTGACGTTTGTAGATGTCGGGGTGCGATGGAAGAGTATCCTGGATCGGCCGTCCGTACACGATCTGGGCTGGTGATGCACCGTGGCTCCCTGGCGTGTTCCAGTGCTGGAGGGTCCCGCTGGTCCAGGCTACCTCATCCAGTCGACCCCTGCGGAGATCCCAACATCTCAACAACTTTTTGGCAGACTTCACTCCTGACTCGGCACGACCATTAGATTGTGGATAATGAGGAGACGAGGTGTGATGAATTACGCCCCATTTTCTAAGAAAATCGCGGAACAGATATGAAGTAAACTCTGGGCCCCCATCACTCCACAGGGCTTCAGCGACTCCGACCTGGCGGAACACCTTCAGCAGCGCTGATATGACTTTACTGGTGCTAGACTGGAGACCCAGGTATTCCACATGACGCCACCCGGAAAATCCATCAACAACAATCAGATATTTACCTCCAGCGTGACTCGCGATGTCCGCATCCAGGTTTTGAAACGGGCGTTCCGCGGGCTCGTGCTGGATCAGCGTCTCCCGTTGTTGAGACGGCAGCTCACTCTGACATCGCTCACACTGCCGCGTGATGTCTATGTCGGTATCCATACCCGGCCGATAGACGATCTGACGCGCCTGGATTTGGTTCTCTCCTGCCCCAGGTGTCCTGAATGGAGCGTAACCAGTGTCTGCTTTCGGAGGGACGCGGGTATGACGACTCTGCATCCACAGAGCACGATGCCATCATCCACTGTCAACCGATCGCGAACCGGCCAGTACCTTTTCACGGTTTCCGTTACTTCAGACTTGTTATTGGGGAACCCATCTTGAATGGTTTCCACGAGCAACTGAACCTCAGGATCCATGGCCACCGCCTCGCGAACTTCTTTGAGGCGGACGTCGGCGCGATGGGCCCGAAGTTCGCTGACCACGATCGACTGCACACATGCAGCCGAGGCATCTTCTCCGCACTCGTCGCCTTCATTCGAGCGCTCGATCGGGTTCCTGGACAGCGCGTCCGCAGCACTGTGCTGTGAACCTGGTACCCACGTGGCTGTGAAGTGTCCAAACTCGCTCATCCGCAGCTTCAAACGTTGCAGCCTTGGATTTTCAATATCGTCCAGCGCTTTACTGTTCAAGATTGGCACGAGGGGGCGATGATCAGTCAGTAATTCAACGTTTGGCAGTCCACCGACGAACAGTCGGCACTTCTGCAGAGCCCAGCAGACAGCTAACGCCTCAAGCTCGATGGTTGCGTAGCGTGTTTCAGCATCACTGAGGAAACGCGATCCGGTCTGGATCACGCGCCATCTGCCATCTCTGTCAGCCTGTCGCAGAACGAAGCCCAGACCCTTCTTGCGGCTGGCGTCGGTCGCGAGTGTCGTTGGTCTGGTGGGGTCGAAGTACCCGAGCGTCGGTACTGAAGTCAGACGTTCTCTAGCCCTCTGGAACGCTTGTTGATGGTGTTCTTCCCACTGGAAGGCGTTCTTTGGGCTCAGAAGAGGGCGTAGAGGTTCCATCAACTCTGCGATGTTGTCGACGAATGAAGCCAGCTGGTTGACAAGTCCGAAGAAACCGCGCAGGTGGGAGATGTTGCTGGGTGTTGGAGACGCAGAGAGGGCTTCAGTCAGCTGCGGGTTGGGCCTGTACCCCTCGTGTGACACGACGAAACCATCGAACTTCACAGAACGCTGGGCCAGCTGAAGCTTTCCCAGGTTGAGTGAAATTCCTCGTTCCTCGCACCGCGACAGGAGCTCTCGAACATGATGGACGTGCTCTTTCAGCGTGCTGCTGAAGATGACATCGTCTACCACCTTGCGGTAGTAATCGGACATTCCCTGCAGCGCCTCATCCATCCGTCGGTTGTGTAGCGGGGTACATCTTCTCAGCATGTTCCAATGCACCGGGCCTGACTCCTCTGACAAAACATTCCGAGCCGGCCGGCGGCAGACGCCCCTCTCCTCGCATCCAACCCAGACATGCAAAAACTCGGGTCCGAAGCCCGAGACTGCAAGTCTAGTAACTGCAGTCATCACAGCCATCGCCAGAACAGCTGAGTAAGCGAGACGACGGCGGGGAGCAACGCCAGCCGGGTGTACGCCCCTCAGGTACACCCATTACGGTACCAGTCCCATTTGCGTACCGGCCCCAGTACCGTCCCTACCGGCGCTGCCACATCACCCCGCCCCCTCCCCTCTATGTCCTATGAGTCAGCACAGCCAGGGCGGGCCGCCCAAAGGCAGAGGGACAGCTGTGTAGATCTGTAGCACGCCAACAAAGAGACGGCTTTGAAGTAAGGGAAGAATCGTTGTTGAGAAGAAATGCGGATGATAAACCGACACTATTGATGCGAAGTGATAGAAAATCGCAGTCAATTATTACGGAACAAATGACGTGTACGATATACGCAGAGTAAGACGTAAAATCAGAAGTATTGTCTAAAAAGAAGAATTGATATTATCACAAGGGCGAAGAGCTAATTGCAAGTAAGGATAAAATTAGAAATACGATCAACGCCGGCATATATATATATATATATATATATATATATATATATATATATATATATATATATATATATTTAACGATTGTTAATGCAGCACTACAAATTACTGAACTTGAACGTAGCTCCAAGCAATGATACAAAATTAAGCATGTCAAGAGTTTCGTTAAACTGAAGAAGGCGAACATTTCATGCTGGAAAAATAAAGGGATGCAAAGAAAGTCATCTAAAAACGATACTACGACGTAATAATTGGAATGCAATGACTGAAAGGACTACCTGATCGATTATTGAAGAATACTATTTTATCAGCAAGACGCATTATCAAGAAACCAAAATTATCTGGTTATATAAAGATGCCGTAGTCCTCTTATCAAACTTATATAAAGATATTTGCACCAGTCACCAGACACATGGCAGTAACAAAGCAAAGGGCGTGGCCATAGGTAGCAAGCAAACAAGAAAGTGGAAGAAATATGCACTACTTGAAGCAATTATATTATGAACAAAATTAAGTAAGAAAGGTCATTAAGAAGTTTGAAGAAGTTCTATACACTAGAAATGAAAAATTGTCGACGGCAAGAATCGGCCAATCAGAAGACGGGGGTGTGCCACACCCAGAGCAAAACACCGCCGGGTTGGAGTATAAAAAGAGGCAACGTCGCACAGAGACGGCGGAAGGGGAGCGGACAGCAGCGGACAGCAGCGGAGGAGTCGACAACGGGACCCCAGCACGCGCGCTGCCCGCGGCGCGGCGGCGGCAGCCGTCCGCCGTGGCAGGGCTGACAGCCGCAGAGAGAGGAAGACGGCAAGAACTGAGCCGACGGCGGCAGATCACAGTAAGTCACGAAGCTGCTCATCCTCTCCGATCCTACCCGAAATTCTGCCCAGGTCCGGTGACTACAAAATTTAAACAATAAGGGACTAAGTGGGATATTTTACGTAATTTGGGTCATCTGTCCAGGCTCGCTACTTTTTACCTAGGAAGGCAGGAAAAAGGTATGTGTAGCCGATGCTGTACTAGAGGTGTGATGCCAGGCGACCGTAGTACTTTGGAATCCAGCACGCTGCGTTGCAGGAGGTCATGGCGTAATCCCTAGCGCATTGGCGCATGTAAATACGAGCGGTTTTAGTTAGTATTTTAAACTAGAGATGGAGCGAGTCAATTATTCGGTTCTGTGCTGGTTTTGGTGATATTAGGCGGAGATTCAAATGAATCATTGGTTGAACATGTAAATTGATTGGGACGTACCAAAAACGATTATTTACTGCGCTACCGTTTGTTTAGTTGCTGAGTTAAAATAAACATTGTAAATTTGTGTAACATTTTACGGGGAAAGGAGACATGATGGAGTCGAGAGGGTCGTTGAAGGAAGGAAATGTACACAGCGATTCGGTTCCCCGACAGCATGAGGTAAGGCAAGAATTAAGCCAGTATAGCCGCAGATAAGTAGGATATGTTTCGATTGTTGTTTGAATGGTTCGATTAATTATTTCTCGTCTTGCTCGCAATACTTAGCCAGAAGCCCGAGTTTAATGATTAAGTACGTTTCCGCTTCAGTAAATTTAACGTTATGTATCAGAGTTGTGGACGATTTCAAATCACGGAATGGTAACTTTCGCTGAACGGTTAAAACGCCAGGTAACCCAACTACCAGACAAAGTATTAGTGAGGTTGGGTAGAGACTCGTCATTCTAGCTTGGCAGGTAAGGATAACAAATGTAAGGACCATATCACTGAGACGGCATCGATTGGTTATAAAGTATCGGTTCATTCTGTCGCTTAGAGGTGTGCTCTATGTTGAGCGGAACAACACAAATCGGAGACTGGTAAGTTACCGCCAGGGGATTGTCTGTCTAAGATTACATATGTATAATCGGCGATGCGCTATTAGCTATTGGTCCAGCATCGCTTCCTACCGACGATTGTTTAAGGACGGTGTATGAGAAATGCGATTCCTTAGCCGTCAATGCGACCTCGTTTCTGTCGCTGATAAACTCGTGCCGCTGATCCGGAGTGGTTAACGTTAAATCCCTGTCTATATTACCTTCTTTGGAATTATCGATCAAACCATAACTAGTTCAGCCCGTAAAAGGTTCTAAGGGCGCAGCAACCTGCAACAGACGTATACTTGCGAGTCAGTGGATGATAAGCATAACAGTCAAATTAACTTTCTTAATATTGTGAGTCTCCTAACCGTCTGTTAAAAATACACCTTCAGCCAGCAGCTCGCGATTTACGACATTACAGCCGACGCCTTCCCTTTGTTAACGTCATGGTACAACTGTAATGTTAGATGTCCTGTATATTGACAGTCCAAGTGGTAACTTAAGCCTTATTATTAGCCAACTATAAACAGCGTTAAATTATTTGAATATATTCTGACGATGGTGCACTGCCGATTATATTGAAGTTTAAAAGTGATATTTAGGAGATTACTAGCTGATGCTTATTGAAATGGGTCATTTGTGATATATGCACGTTATCTCTGGTTGCGATTCTTTTTGGACAACGTTTCCCATGTAGGAAATTACCTAAGGGTCATATAATTTACGTCCCCGATAGAGAACTGGTAAAGCGGTTAGTACTCAGTCATAGTTGGAGAAACGTCGCTGATATTGATTTCGTAATAGGATAGCTAGAAGGACATGGACAGGACAGGGAGGTGTGATCCCTGCAACAGTGGGTCAGGACAGGACAGGACAGAGATTAAATAGTATCGGAGCTTGGAGGAGAGGCATGACGGCTTGTGTGCCCGATCTTTGTATCGAAAATCTATCAGCGTGGCGAAACATGTGAATGAAAGTGCTCGTGGAAAATTATGCCCAGACCGAGTGATATCGGCTGGCCGCATATCACAGGGAGGTTACAATTAGTAAGTCCGAGACTGCGGGTGCCAAATGCCAGAGGATGATAGGTTGGCGCAGAAAAAGGAGGGCGAGGGAGGAAGGATAAGAGGGAGGAGGAGGCCGGACGTACCTCAGAAGTCACTCTAGGTTAAACGGGAAGATCTCCTCTAGAGATTCCCGGGCGCGCGCAGTCGGTATATAGGCTAGGACATCCGCGTAGCTCGCCGTCGATGCCGGTCGATGTTAACTTAGAAAGTTGGTCCGGGGGAGCCAGGTCGTGGCCCGGATAGAGGTCAGAGGTCCGGCGGAGCCCAAGTTAGGCCCGGATAGAGGACCCAGGTCCGGCGGAGCCCAGGTCGGAGGCCCGGACAGTAGGTATAGGGGCCTCTCCCGGACAGAGAGGATAAGACGAGCAGTAAAGCGTAGTCGGTGTTTCATATAAGTCCTATGGATAAACTAGCTCCCTTCTAAAGTAGGAACCGGACGGATTACGTTGAATACATATATTCTGGGCGGCCCACGCAGCAATGCTGTCGTTCAGCGGAGCGCTAGTAGGATTTCGTATTGACGAGGACATTTATCCTACCTGGGAGTCACTCATCCAGCTGGCATCCGGCACTACTGGGAGGGAATTTTTTGGGACGGACAAATAATTATGGGGCGAATGAAAGCGGAATGTCTGTAGCTGGGAAAGTGGCAGTGCGGATGATGACGGATAAATCTTAGGTTAAGGCCCAGTAGGAGTAGTCCGAACTTTGCCTGGACAGCCGTACGGATCATCACTCGAAGGAAAGCAAAACTTAGCGACGCTGGGCGTAAGACAAAGTGGGCGAGTTTGGCTTTGGAGGTGAGCAGGGGTTCGAGGGGATGGGTAACTGGACGGATGACCTAACTTACGATCCGACTTACGATTGTAAAGAGATACCTAATCACGAAAGTTGGCAATGGTCACCAGGGCGTCACAACCGACGCTAATCCTACCCCTTTTCCCGTTGTACCGTCCTCACCCTCATGGGCGAGACACTGCCCCTCCCGTCCTCGAGCAGTGAAATGGCATGTCGGTGAACCAGCCTATACGATGGACCAGGATGATCAGTCTCTCAAAATTTAAAAGCATCTACCACCATCAGATGTTTTGTACGCGGAAGGGGATCTTGCTACGCTACGCTATACCTACATCAAGACATCTGTCTCTACATCTACGCTATGCTACACCTACATCTCTACATCAGTTTCTACATCTCCCATCACTTCTAGCAGACCTACGAGCCGGACAGGTCACTGCAGGTCACTGCAAGTCACTGCAGGTCGCTGCATGTCACTGCAGGTCACTGCATGTCACTGCAGGTCACTGCAGGTCACTGCAGGTCACTGCAGGTCACTGCAGAACACTGCAGGTCACTGCAGGTCACGGCAGGTCACCGAAGGTCGAGCTGACGAAGAGGACAAGAGGGATCAGCAGTTCCCAGTACAGCCAGAGGGAACAGCAGCTTCCCATGACAGCTGGTGGAGCGGATGCACTCTTCGTCTCCCATTTCTCTTCTTTCTCTTTAAACCCCGCTCCCCTTTTACCTTCTTCTCCATTCCCCTCTCCCTACAATGTATCCCCCCACTGCTATCCCACCCTACAACGTACCCATCCCTCCACACGTCAGAGTGGAGCGGAACCCGGCCCAGCTCCTTGTTCCCTATCATACCCTCCCACACTCTCTACCCCTATGACCCCTCTGTCATTCCCCAACGCTACAGTTGTTGTGTTCCGATATCGACGCGACTCCGTACGGTGCGCGTTTGAACGCGTTTCTTCCAAACGGGGTGGTGAACGTAGTCAGGAGTCTGCTCTCTTCAGCAAGGGGACACTGGTGGTATCCTTTGGCGGCATCAACCACTGTGACCCATTGGGCGCGCTGTCCAACAATGGATGTTACTTCCTCCGCCGGGGTCGGGGACTGGTAGCGTTCTCGGCGGACGTGTTTGTTCAGCATCGAGAGATCCACACAGAGCCTGATGCCACCTCCCTTCTTGGCGCTAACAACGATTGGAGCACACAAATCAGTCGGAGTTGTCACCGGGAAGATGATGTCCTGATCCTCCAGTCGGCTCAGTTCCTCCCTCAGGGGCTCTCGATATGACAGGGGTACGTGTCGTGGGGCGGTGACGCAGAATGGCACTGCATCTTCACGCAGGTGGATCTTGTATTCTTCCCCCGGCATGCATCGTATGTTTCCATCGAAGACTGAAGGGAATTCCCGTACCACGTCGGGAAATTCCGTCAGACCCGGTGGTCTTCGTCCCCCAGGTGGTGCCGGCTCTTCACGGGGCGATTCTCGCCTCGTAGATGGCGCCACTTCCTCATCGAATGGTGATGTGGGTGGCGCAGCAGCCTGACTGCAGCCCTGTAGCGATTCTCGCTGCAAAGATGAGCCACATTCTCGTCGACTTGCGATATAGATGTCGCTGATGCAGCCTGTCTAGAAGTGCGCCGAAATGAGCAGTCCTGTCTCTCGTTGATCAACGCAGTTGAGTGCGCAGCGGTAGCCGGTGGCACACGCGGCCGCTTTGAAGCGCCACCACTGGTATCCATGCACGAGCCATCGGTGCACCCGATCTGGCGCGGATAGTCTCCGGTGATGATGCGCAGGCTCCGGGTGGTTTCCCATGAGAGCAGTAGGCCTGTGACGCTGGGAAGAATGTGGATGTTGTCGTCGACTGTGACGTCACCCAGGGTGATGCGGACGGGCAGAACACCGATGGACCTGGTGATCTCTCCGTTTGCCGCCTTCGGATGTTCATCTGCCGAGAGCAGGTTTTCAGGAAACTCGCACATGTCGTCCAGGAACTGAAGACCTCCGACGCTGACATCGGCTCCAGTATCAGGCAGCGCCTCCACTGAAGCAGCTTCGTACACGCACCCGTATCCTTGGAGCACCCTGGACGGATGCAGAGGCGATGATGGTAGACACGTTGGGGTTTCCGTAGCCTCCAGAAGTTGTCGCACCGTCATCCCGCTGAAATCGGACCCGGCTGCTGCGACCCGGAGACGGCTGGCGACGTCCGCGAAGCGGGGGTGAAGACGGGCGACGGTCACGTGACACGGAACGGTACCGGCCGCGCGGGGATGGTGACGGGTACTTGCCTCGCGGTGGTGACGATGGGTACCGGCCGCGCGGCGACGACGGGTACCGGTCACACGGCGGTGACGATGGGTACCGGTCACACGGCGGTGACGATGGGTACCGGTCACGCGGCGGTGACGATGGGTACCGGTCACGCGGCGACGATGGGTACCAGTCACGCGGCCCCCGCTGATAGTCGATCCTCGACCGACACACAGCTGCGAAGTGGTACAGTCCTTGGCAGGCACGGCATCGCTGTCCGCGGGCGGGGCACTGCAGGTCGGGCCGGTGCTGCCGCCGGCCGCACCCGGTGCAGGTCGCCGGGCCGACACCCGACTGCGGAGACTGGACCTGCAGGGCTGACGGGCCATCAGGAGCGCAGCCGTACAGCACCTGTGCGTCGCGGCACGCCGCCTCCTGCGCCCTGCAAACAATAACGGCGGCCGCCAGAGACAGGTCTAGTGTCGCACACAGACACTTCACGGTCTCTGCGGACCTCAGACCCATAATAACACTATACCTTATGAGAGAATCGCGACATTCATTGCAAAAATTGCAACTGCGGGCGAGTTCTTTAAAGGAAATAGTTCACCTTTGATTTTTTTTTACCAAACACGATTTGATTATATTTTTGTAATACAATTTATTTTTATATTGTCAAAAATGGCCTTATATCGCGCCGATTCAGGACATAAGGTCGTAAATTTGTATTGTTTATCAAAACTATATGCATACTCTCTGAGTCAGAGTCCTGACGTCACGCGAATGTAAAAAATGGTTCAGCCAATCAGATTCGAAAGTAGTCGCGTAAGGATAGACTCGCATTGGAAATGTGCCAACCGGCGGCCGGCGTTCGCTTGCTAGCACCAGCTGCAAGCTGATTGGCTGATGGTATAGCCTCTGCCCGGGCTAAAACCAGTACAACATTCTTTCGCCAGCACCGCATTCCTTCGCCAAAAAATCAAATATATTCGGCTGGAAAGTCTTTTCAGTCAAGAAAACTTGCAGATAGGGGTTTCCCAACACGGGCTACACAACTGCTATCTCAGTTTAAAACTAATGTTGAAGGTGAACTATTTCCTTTAAGGGACGTTAAGAAATCATCATAGGATTCGCCCTGTGCCTGTACTCTTTCGTTGAACTTTTTACGTTCAATTACTTCGTTGACCTGACCGTTTGCATATGTTTCTAGAGCGTCAATAGATGCTTTCACATCGGAACGGTCGCGTTCACTTAGCTCCAGGTTTCGCAGCACTCTGATGGCGTCGTCTGTGAGGCAGTCTCGGAGAGCAGCCATCTGAACGCGGGGCTCCGCCCTTTGCAGACCGGACAGCAGAACGTAGTCCTCCCATCGCTCCCGCCAGACGTTGAAGAGCTCGCCTCGGTCGCTGGCGATGTCCAGCCTGTCGGGTCGTGTGTGACGACCGGCCCACGCTGGGCCAGCTCCGTGCGCGACAACATCACTCCGCGGAACGTCCACACTCTCACTGTCCTGAGGCATCACTGTCTCACTGTTGCCGCATAACCGAGTCACTTATACTTAAACAGCGCGGTCAAAAATCCTGCAGGCTGCGCCATGTGACACACGGTAGCGCTCGTCCAGTCTGTATTCCGTCTCGTACCAGACCCCCGCCCACAAGCCAGGCGGCCGCACTCCCCACCCGACCGGCCGACATGCCAGCGGGCATGACACCTCAGAGGCGGCTCCAGGAAGGTATTGTGGGGCACACTATCACAGCTGTAGGAGTAGGTTAGCTATATTTTTGTATTTTTTCAAGGACGTAAACCCATAGATTGTAGCACCTTATATAAACAGACTAGAAAATCCATACCAATGTGACTGATATCGGTATTACTTAGGGTTTGAGATACCATTATGAGTAGTACCAGTGGCGGCGGATCGTATTTTCGGATGGGGGGCAAAGAAACCCAGAGGGTCCACTCGGCAAAAGGGCCCCTCCCACGGCCAAAGGCTACCCCCTCCCCCCCCAAAAAAAAAACGCGAAATAGTATCTCCTCGGACTTAGGCCACAATATTTTGCAGGGCCTCTAAATGATCGCAAAAAAAAACGTCGGACAGGCCTATGTTGAAGTCTCAGGCCTTCTGAGGGCCCCTCCTGGCCTACCGAGGGCCCCCCTCAGGCCGACTGAGGGCCTTCTGTCGGTCTTAGAAGGCCCATCAGGCTGGCTGGGGGTACATCGGGGCCCTGGGTCATTGTTTCGGTCAAAAGGAAAAATCGAACCAACTTCTTGGAGTATGGATTTTCTAGGCTCTTACAAATGTATGGGGGGGGGGGCAAAATCATATGTTTCTTCTCCCCCCCCCAACTTCTTGAGTGGGCGGACAGCGCCTTCTCTATCCCCCTCCCTTATCCGCCGCCACTGAGTAGTACCTAATGCTACCAGTCCTGTCCTGTGGGTGGCTTGCACTAATGAACACAAATTGCCAAGTGTCTAGTAATTACTAAAAATCAATGATAATAATGTGACTTATGAGTTACAGGACATTGCCTTTTTGCGCCGTCGGGGGTACAGCAACGACTGACATGCCACAAAAAAAAAAATGATCAAGATAACGATTCAGATCCTATACCATTTCATACATTTCCCGAAGATTCACCTATAAGAAAAGTATAGGGGACGCATGGGAGCCCCAAGCCCCCCCCCCCCCCCCCCCACCCCCGCCTGAACCTGGGTCGCGCCAATGTCGCGCTCACCAAGCGTGCGTAGGGCGCAACTTTTTGTATGTGCCCCCCCCCCCCCCCCTGACCGAAATCTTGGATCCGCGCCTGTACTATGTCACGAGAAGGAATAGCAATGCCAAACAAATACAATATATTTGATGAGGTTTGTGTCTCCCTAGGCAATTCATTGCGATACATTCACATTTCCCACGCCGGGTAATGGCATCAAAGATACACTTATCAATTATCATCATTTCGAGCGGCGGTCGGCCGGGGCGACCGTACCTAATCGTTGAACTTTGCGCAGATACAACAGCAAATATTTGTCTGATTGCATTTTGTTTAGCGGCATCCGGCAGAGCGGTTGATTTGTGACATATCACATATTACAAGTTTTGCAATCGACCAGTAAACAAAGAAACTAAGCGCGATCTAAGCTTCAGGCACGCGCGCACTAATGTTGTGAACGGCGGCCGGGTGGCCGCGTCCCCCGCCTTCTACGTCACAGCGACTCCGGGGTCGCGGCTACTAAATTAGTGTTTGTCACCACTTTTTTCGGCCGGAGTGTTCTACCTGGCTTATACCAGGGTAATAGAACAACGGGTAGAACAGTAAGGAATGTAACGCCCAAATGAATTAGACAAGATATAATTTGAATCGTAATTGATTTGTCTATTATAAATTAAAGGTATTGTTTGCTATCAATAACTTCTATTTCCATAGGTTACATCTTTATTTATTGAATTAAACGCCAGCAAATATACGAAGTAGTAGTCAAAGTAGTGTATTTGCAGTACATGTAGTGGCATTTGGAAGCGATCATATTAAATTATACTACGAAGTAGTAGTCGAAATAGTGTATATTTCAGTACTGTAGTAGCATTTGGAAGCGGTCAGCGGTCGTTCCGACATTTTTTAACCCCCAAGCCCATTTAACCCCTTTACGCCCAGAATATCGAAAAATGATAAATAAAAACGTTGTAGCTAAGGCTTGTCTGTTTCAGCCATCTGTTTCAGAAGTCGGATTTAAAATATGTACCATAGGTTACGAGCCAGCCTCGTCTGAAAATAATCGATTTAACATGATAACCCTATGGTGTAGTAGGTTTTTAATGCCCAAACGCCAGAGTGCTGCAACTGTTACTGGTGGGGGCTGGTTTATACAGCCTTGCTTGAACCTACTCATTGATATAAGTACTCTGGGGCCGTGCGCGAGCAGCCGACGGCCAGGTATCCAGTGACGTCACACCTAATTTTGTACCACCGGGCGATCCGCACGTAGGAAAGCCCGGGACGATATGGGGGTGGTGTCATAACAAAAGTTAGCGATCTGGATTGAGCTGGATTTGGATAACGGATTGAAGCGAAATCAAGGCTACGCAAGTCAACGGAACGAAATAAGATTTTAGGAGAAATAGTGAGTTAATAAAATTTACTTTTACATTTTGGTATAGTTATGACAAAGCAGAAGGCCTTTCTACAGCTCCTTTCTACAGCTCAAGCTATATCAGTCGGGCGCACTGTGGTATAACGCAGTGGCGTACCCAGTATTTACTCCAGGAGGGGGCAATTTTTGCTCAGGGGGGCATAAAGTACCCCCACCAAAAAAAAAACTGACCGGATTTGGCCCACTATATTTGTTCATATAATTCAGATTTCTGACAGATTTCAGATATAGACAGATTTCTGAGGGTATATTTTCACCATTTTTCTCAAAAAAATCAAAAAATCATTAATTTCATCATTTTCATCATTTTTTTTTACCAAAGGGGCTTGTACAGACCTTCAGGGGGGGGGGGGGCAATTGCCCTGTTCCCCCCTTGTGTATGCCTATGCATCAATGTTTCATTTTTTGATACATATCCATTTTTGGAACAACTTCCAAAAATAGAAATGCTTGATGACATGTTCCAAAAATGGAAACAATACAAAACGAAAAATTGCTGCTTGCCAGTGAATATTAAATTATTTAAAACAAACTGCATACAATATGAATACAGTTTTAATCTTCACAACCATACCAGCACCAAACATAAATGATTACTTTCAATAGTTTGACAAAATCTGCTCATGTGGTCGGTGGTCCTGTTCAACATTGGAACGATGTATTGAAATTCAGGCTGTCGATTGGTGGCACTTGCTTGCTGTGCAAATTTGCAGATTTGTGTGCAGCTTGCCGAATAAGTGTTGCTGCATCTTGCATTTCCAAATATGGAAACGGTTCGTTTCCATTTTTGGAACACACGTCATCAAGCATTTCAATTTTTGGAAGTTCATTCCAAAAATAGATACATATCCAAAAATGAAATGTTGATATCACAGTGCGCCCAACTGATATAGGGGAATGGGGATTGATATACATTGTGTCAGTGACCAGTGAGGGATAGGACAAATACGGACAACTCAGAGTTCAGGTGCATTTATTGAGTAACAAATACAGAGAACACAAAGTCCAGGTGCATATATTGAGAAATTTAATAATCAGAATGCACATTATTGTCATGTCAAACTGATATTTTGGATGAACTTAAATTAAGTTTTGTTAATTGTATTTTCTAGTGATACTTTGTCTGTTATTTGCTACAAGAATCGTGAGGACGGCCCGTTGACAAATCAGCGACTGGGGGATGAGAAGCTTTGGGAGGAAGGTGTGATGTCATGCTCCAGAGCATTAGCTGTGACTGCATCATAAGACTGGCAGTACACAACACAATATGGTGAAATGCAGACATCATTGTGACGTCAGCAGCAGCTACATAGCCTGAGGCTCCATACACAGCTCTTGAGGATCCTCACGCTAAAGAACATTGCCTTTGATTCTCCACTCTTGGGCAATAGTGTGATGTATTGGTTCAGTTTGTTTATGTTTATGTGATATGTTATTAATTCTGGACATGTCCTGATGCCAGACTTTTCATGCTATTGGTGATATAGTGGTCAGGTCCCTTCTTAGTATTCAGGTTCCTTGGGACCTTCCATGCATGTACCCTAACTTTAACCTTAACCTTAGTATGTCCATATCATTTACATTGCCAGTAACATGAAAAGTTGGGTGTTAGGACTTAGGATGAGGTCGGCATTAGGGTAAAGTCCAATCTTTGGACATGTCCTAACCTCAGACTTTTCATGCTATCAGAATGCAGACAATACTGACACACAGTGTTTTAGTGAATAGGTATTGTTTACATTCTGATAGCATGCAAAGTCTGAGGTAAGGATGTATCCGGGGTTACAGCAGTTCACCTTTCCTTTCTTGTAAAATTTAGTTCAAACCTTTTGAATGGACAGATTTCTGAGGTCAGGACCCATGCTAAGCAGAGCTTGGTGCGCAGGCTGTGACCCCTACCGTCAGATTGGGCAATTCCTGGCAGCCTGCAGAATTTAGAGGCAAAATGTTTACATGTCTGAGTCCCAACATACCTGGACATGGCCCGCCCTGCCCTCTGACGTCACCTGACCTTGAGTGTGACTGCTGCCACCGCCTGCAGGCCATCCTAGTCAGGGCAAAATAGCAAGCGCTGAAGCGACCCAAACCCGGCCTGCCACACTGAGTGAGGTTAAAAGACCAGTGTTCTCCTGACTGAGATACAGGGATGGACCTTCAGTTATTTACTCCATTTAAAGGGAGGCTTCCTGAAAGAGACATTCCCACCTTTATGAAAATTGTCAGATATACACTGGTTGTAGTAAACACTATGAAGTAAGTGCTGCTTAAAATGATTATGATACTTGTTTCTTGAAAACCCCACTTAACTTTATATATCTATATATTTTATTATGGGTGATTACGTCATTATTGAGCAATAGAGAAAACATTTAAAGGGAAATATTCACCCTTTGATTTTGTTAGCAACAATTTCTTAGGCTTCCGTTATGGTATAACAATGATGTTATTTCAATTTAAGAATTCAATAAAATTATTCCCTAATTCAAAGTTGGAAGTTCATGATCAGTGTTTTCCCTCCACTAACGAAACGTGACATCTGCCGCTTTTGTATCAATCTGTTCAACATTGAATACAGGTGTACATCAACAATTTGCATACACTAAATAGGTTGCCGCCCGGGGCCAAGCTAAATGGCCGATATCAATGCACTTTTTCAAATGCTTGTTGATTGTTCATAAAAGTTTGACACATATTCGCAAAAGATAAAGTGCAGGAAACATATTACATACCTATATGATAAATCTTTGAAAATGTAGATTTTGAGGGGTTTTTTTTGGGGGGGGGGTCAAAAACCAAAATTGTCACATCCGAGATAGAGATTTTGTAGCCCTTGCAATTTTCTATCTTTAAGCGGTTTTCTATTGCATTTTGCTTCAAATATAGCATTTGTACGGCCTGCTAAAGTTTAGCTGATTTTTGTGTCAAACTCGTGTGTAGTGACGTCACTAAATTCGCGATATTTCGGAAATTTTCGGCGAAATTTCTTTATTTTTGCACAGAAGACGTATAATTGGTGTAGGAGAAGGTACCTGAAGTTTCACGTCGATAGCGCTATTAGTTTCTGAGCTATTGCGAAAGTCCGTTAGGGGGGGCGGCGTTTTTCGCCCCCCCCCCCCCTGAAGAACTTTCGCAATAGCTCAGAAACTAATAGCGTTATCGAAGAAATTTCGTCTATTTTTTATCCGAAATATAGCGAATTTAATGACGTCACTACACACGAGTTTTACACAAAAATCAGCTAAACTTTAGCAGGCCGTACAAATGCCATATCTGAAGCAAAATGCAATTTAAAAAACCCGCTAAAAGATGAAAAATTGCAAGGGCTGCAAAATGGCTATCTCGGATTTCTGAAAATTTGGTTTTTTGACCCCCCCCAAAAAAACTTTTTGTAATACCCTCAAAATCTACATTTTCCAACATTTTCAAAAACCGGAAGATATGTTGAAGAACCACATGTGGAGAATACCCAAATCAAATTTAAAAGCAATATCTTTATTTTTTACAGACTTATCGCTCCCTAAGTTTGAGGAACTCATGACATCCTATTTTTAAATTGCGTTTTTTGGCTTTTGGTGACAAGATACAAACAAATAAATGCCAGCATTGTATTTCTGAGACAAAACTGGACAAAACACATGCCTTTTTACTTAAATTTATCCATTTCAAATTTTGACCTTATTTGACCTGACCTTGACCTTATATGATGTCAGATTGTGCAAATGACTGCTACTATCTAATCATACGTGTAAAATAACCCGTACAACATGTGTCGCATGACTTTGGTGGACCTGTGACCTTTTGTGATCTGACCTTGACCTTTGCTTACAATTTCACCTTTGCTGATACGGGATATGTATTATACATCTGAGAACACTTTGTGCGATAATAGTCGCAAACTAAGGCTTTGGATGGAAAATATGGCCCCAAAACTCAAATATCTCAATTTTATCTTTGACCTGACCGTGACCTGGCGTGTGACCTTATTTGGCAAATTTCGTGTATGCTTTAGATGCGTCTCATTGAGAGCTTTCGATTGCCGCCTTGCGCGTCTCGCTGCGGTTATTGGTTCGTAAGATAACCAGGGGAGGGGGGGGGGGCGAAAAATGCCCCTCCCAGCCCATGGCGCTCGCCTGAAACCCAAGCCAATGGCGGGTTACTACTCATGTGGGTGGTAGGGTTGTCACAAGACTTGGCAAATTCAGTTATTTTTTTCTCCCAGAAATGGTGAAATCGAAAGCTATGGTCCGACACTGCTCGAGATCATTAAATGGAAGCCATTTAATTAAACTAAAATATTTCCAATAATGAGCTCTAATCTTGAAACAGGATTTTTTAATTTTTCTATGGCTGGCTACTTCTTGTGCCTGTTGACATAGCTTCAGCTAGTTAAAGGTCGGAATCGGAGTCGCCTGAAAACCGATCGACTCCGCCGCCCTGCTGACAACACTGTTGACTGTGCGGTGTGCATGTGTCTTGAAACAATCTAACGGATGGATTGGTAGGAGTAAAATTCCAATGTGTTTAAGCATGTACAGGTGTTGACTGTTGGGTGAAGCATGTTCCACAACATAACACTTGTGTCCTTGCTATTGTTATGGAAAATCTCAAGTTGATGTTACTCTTTTTCGTTACTCTTTTTCTGTAGCTAAGAGCTTGTGATGCATTTGCATGATATGGGCTGATATAGTAGACATGAATTGAATGAAACATTAATTGTATATTTTCTCTTAGATGCATAGTAAAATAAGTATTTGTTTTAGTTCAGGTTCCTGTTGCTATTGTATTCTTGCTGCATTGATGACCAGCTGGCTTGGGCTCAGGTGGCAGTGTCGCGCGTGGAGCGGTCACGTGCTGAGAGTGGGGCATTCTGTGACCGGTAGGCTAGGTGTCATGAAGATTAATGGCGTTTACTGTAAATCCGCTTCCGAGTCTGATTGTCTCCCACAACAGTAAATAGGTTAACGGGTCACTGGGAGACTGAGTCAACGCAATAGCGGGTAAAGTTACCTCTCGAAATATGTCAATGTGTTAGCGGATTAACTGGTGAACGGGTTAACCATCCACTAGTTCATTTCTATACACCTATGTCTGGTACAATCTTAGTGTTATGTAGGTAATGACATGCTCAAGATCATTGCACCGGATCCCTAGACTGTAGATAAAAATGTGACAGAGTCATGTTGTATATATTTTCACATGATAATATTCTTCAGCTGAAATACAAATACAATATGGCTCCATCACACTTGTTCACGATGATATCTATACCCTCCCCTCCCTGATACCCCCAACCCCCTTCAGTCCACATGCGGCCTCCACAGTTTCGCTGGACTGCCATCCCCTCGGTGACCTCTCCGGACGGCGGCGACAGGGGGTTGGCTGCGCAGGGCGAGTCGGCCCACTCTGAGCCTGCTGCTGACTACATTCTGCCTCCGCCGCCGCTGGCCAGCGGCCGCTCGGCAGACATGGCGCCCAGCTCGGCCACCTTCGGCATGGCGCCCAGCCCGGCTCCAGCTCGGCCACCTTCTCCAGCGCCTCCACACGCTGTTCTATGGTGTCCAGCCGCGCCGTCAGCGCCATCTGCATCTTCGTCACGTTCTGCAGCAGGTTCACTTGACATGTGGCCGGGTCGATGCGGGCTTCGCCCACCGAAGCAGCCAATGTGGGAAGTGCTGGCCTGCTCGAAAAAGAGAACGTATGCCTGGCAGCTGGTGACACTGTGCTGATTGGCCAGACGCACTCGTGAGTCGTTGTACTCGTACCACTCGGCCGTGTGCGATTGTTTGCAGTAGGCTATGTAGTGGCCGGAGACCAGCGTGCCGGAGTGGTTGACGATGCCGTACAGGGTGCACCTGATGAGCGTCTGGTCAGCCGAGTATGGCGACAGGTCCAGCCCGGTCACCAGAATGTCCACGGCGGTGTTGAGTTTACCGTGGGACCTCTCCTGCGGCGAGACACGTTTCAGGTGCACCACTAGGATGCGCGGTAATTTCTGGATTGAAAAGTTATTGGTGCATTGTTGCCGCTGCTGTCACTTGGAGCACGTCGGCTTCTCGTGTCCGTCGAGCACCTATCATGACGAAGAGGTCAAAACAGGCCTGCGGTTGCACCTGGCCAGTCTTGGCCGGGCTCGGCAGGCTCAAATCCCAGAACGGGTCGAACGTGACGGACGCGTGGCCGCACACTGTGCATAGCAGCGTCGACTTGAGCTGGCCGACAAACAGATCAACTAGCTTTGAGTTCTCCAGACGCAGGGAGCGCTTCCAGGCCTCAGCTGACTTCTGACTGGCGCTGAGGCTATCGTCGATGTCGGTAGTGATGAGCTTTGGGAGGCTGGTGACGTGATTTACATCCCTGTGCAGACCCTCCAGCAGGCACCTGAGGAATTCCTGTGCATCCTGCTGCTGTTAGCCCATAAAGCGCGGCGCGAATTTGTCAAATTGTGCTTTGAATGGCGCCGTCGTGAGCGGCCGCTCAGATTCGTTTAGGGGCCGCCACATGTCACGCATTAGCGCACCAAACGCTTTGATGAGCGCCCCTTTCATGGCCGACGTGGACGTGTTAATGTCTGTTGAGTACTCGCTTCGCGGGATGTAATTGTGCAAGGCGCGTGTGTTGCTCAGACACTGCAGAACTGAGTTCATGAAACATGTGTTTCCGCTATTCCTCAGCCCGGTGAGGCCCAGCGGCCGAACTGCTGACCCGCTGCCACCTGTGCCGTCCCCGCAACAGGCGCTGCCGCTGCTGCTGCCACCACTGCTACTAGTGTTCATATTGCAGGTGTTGCCCAGGGTCTTCAGGCCGGCCAGTGGTGGAGTGACGGAGTCGGACGAGGGCGTGATACAGCAGCTGTTGCCCAGGTTTATGGTTTCGCAGGAGCGTCTGTCAGCTCGCATGGCGGTGAAGCCAGATGCGGGGCCTTGAGGTCGGGGTTTCATGTCGGAGGGGGCTGATGGGCGATCTTGGTGAGATAACAGATACGTCTGGGCCTCCTGGACCGTGCAGGCGGTTGTCAGGACGGCAGCAGCGTTTCCCCGAATGATGGCGAGAGACACGCGCTGCCGCAGCCAGGTGACTTCCCGACGGTCTCCCGTGGCGTCAGAGATCCTCCTGCCCAGGTCCGTCAAGAAGGCGGCGGCTGCTGGGCCGAGGACGCCGGTGGTCTCCACTGCCACTGGGACGCAGACGTGGCGATGGCCGCGTATCTCTCCCTCTTCCGGTCTTCCGCTGCCTTAGCTGCTGAACCTGGCTTCAGTGAGGCATTTACAACCGCGCTTTTAGCAAAGGTGTCGACGCAGGTGGCATCCCATGTGAGGCTCTTTCCCTGTTTGTAAGGGAAGAGGGTGAGTCCGTCCGGCCTCCTGCCATCCCCACGATCGAGCCACTGGGGCTCGAGAACAGAGGGCACTCCCGCGCTGGCCAGCGCCCGCTTCGCCACGTCGTTGAGATTAGCGTGACGTGGGAAGCGCCCGGCTGACTTCCTACAGGAAAGCCCATGGTGTCCAAGACGGTCCACCGGAGGGTTGCATTGGCTGCAGTTATGCGGCTCAGATGGGAGCGCCCAGATGCAGGGCGACGCGGACCGTATCGGCATCCAGTTGGAGGCCGAGATTCGACGCTGGGATAGCCTGCATCCATGCCGCCGTGTAGGGTGTAGAGGCGGCGAGAAGGCGGGCACGGTCTACCTGGTTCGCTCTTTCGAACAGCTGTTCTCTGACCATCATGCACGACAAGTCGTCCCAGAGTCGCTGTTTGCAAGCGTCCTGTCCTTCAGGGAAGTCATCTGAGCTTATGAGCCGCTTGAACTCTTCTAGAGCCGGTTGCAGGGCCGCTGGGGTGACGTCAGTTTTCGGCGGGCTGATGACGGCTATTAGCGGCGCTGCTGCACATAGTGAAGCCACGTAACATGGGAGGGCTAGGGATTCTACTGAGCGAACACCGAGCCCTCCATGTCTTCGAGGCAGTGATGCCTGGTCCCATGTTTGTCCAGAAATGTCGACGTTGGTGATATCGGCTAGGGTCGACCTAACCAGCTCGTCGACTTTCCGGAGGTTGGAGCGGGCGCCGTATAATGGAGCGGAGCGCAGTAGATATATCAGCCGCGGTGCTGACACGTGGTGTGTGAGGAAGAAGAGGCCTGTGTGTCGATCTAAGTACTGAACTCTCGCACAGCCTGGAAATGGTATCGAGGACGGCGTTGGTGGCGGCTGCAAGGCCAGCCTCGTGCAGGGGAGAGCCTAACAATTGGAGACGAGATAGAGGGGTTTCTGAAATATCCGGTAGAGCACTCTTCACTTCCCGGATCACCGAAGCCTGCAGCTCTTCTCCGAGATCATCCAATACTGTCACCTCGCATTTGGCGGCGTTGAGTTGGAGGTCGAGCTCTGGGAGTGTCCTGATGATTGAGCGGAGATCAGCGACTACGTCAGTGACTGAACCTCCTATGGTGGCGTCGTCCAGGTACCAGATGTGGAGTGGGGACTTCAGGCTTCGTGCGCATGTGTTAACCGCCAACGCGAAAGCGATTGGGCCCAGAGGGTCGCCCTGCTGAACACCCGTGGATGGCATTATTATGTGACCAGCCATGAGGAGCGGAGTGGGTGTGCTGTATGCTTGGTAGGCCATCGCGTAAGCCTCGGGACAGCATTCCTTTATGCACCGCAGCACGACATCACGCCTCACAGAGTTGAATGCATTCCTTACATCGACCTTAACTAGTACACGTGCTGACTGATGTGAATCTTTTGTGAAGTTTCGAACTGCGTGCACCGCTGCCTCACAGCCGAGCGGCGTGCCCACGCCGAGCTGCACTGGTCTCAGTTCTGGGCCCAGGAGGTTGGCAGCGAAGCAGGCAGCGAAGCGGGCAGCGAAGCGGGCAGCGAAGCGGGCAGCGATGCACGCTGGCAGGCGACGGTAAACGCTGCACACCGCAATGGGACGCAGGCCACCGTCCTTGCGGAAAGCACACGAGGATGCGCAGTAGATGGATGCGCAGCGTCACGGCCGCATGATGGCACCTGGCCAGCCAGCACCAGGTTGGTGAGCGCCATGAGGGAGGTCAGCAGACGCTGGCCGGCCTCTCCTGTATCCGCAGAGGTGAGCTGTCGCAGATGGAGAGGCCTGATCCCGTCCATTCCTCCCGCAGATCTCGTGGGCATGGAGACAATCGCCTGCCTGACTTGTTCCTTTGTCACGATCAGCGGAGCTGAGTCAGTGGCGCTAGGTGGCGGTGGCATGTTGTCATCCTCTGGTGCGGGTGGGTGCTTCAGGCGCAGCATGGAGACTACATCCTCAGTGGGCTGTGCCAGAGATTCGCTGGATGTGAGCACTCTGAGCGCCGCCCCGATGTCACCGTCAGTGCACTTTGCTTGCACCCTGCGAGCCACATCCCCACAGTGTGGTCGATCGGTACCACGTGGCACGTGGGTGTAGGGTGTAGGTACCTCCATTCTGTCACTGATGGCGATCACATCAGTGACATAATTACACTGATGCATGTATGCGATGCAATACCTACGTTGAGGATCAATGCTTCTTTTTTAATATGCATATAGGACAAGATGAAGGTGTTATTAGTTCTGTTTTGTTCTGAGTGACTCAGTGTTTTACCTTTTGTTTTACCTTTTATGATATGGTTTTGATTACGAATAGGACAAATAGGATAGGAATGCGTTATGGTTTTGATTAGAAATAGGACAAGTCATGCATATGCATGACTTGGTTTTTCATAGATAGAAATAGCACATATTACAATGTGTTGTGTATGATCCCAGCAGTCACATCTTCCAGGGGTTAGTTGCAAGAGATACGGTTTACTTTTATTGATTGATGTGGGTAGTTGCTTTTTAGTACTAACCCATATATGCACTACGTAGCAAAATACAATTATTTATCCATCTGCTGTAGGTGTAGGCCATCACTGGATCACATGCATATGCTCTTTGCTGTCAGAGTCCATGTTCGTTTGACTGTGGCTAGCAGTGACACTGTGTGGTGTGTGCCGCCCGCTCCGCAGGACGTCTGCGATGGACCACAGGGAAGGCGTGCCATTCGGCTGGCCGCCGGACAGCGTGCGCCGCCGGCCGCCGCCGCCACCGCCGGACGAGCGGCGCCGCTTCCCGCCGGAGCCGGCCGGCAGCCCGTACCTGGCGGCGCCGTACCCGCCGGCGGCCGGCCTGGCCGAACAGTACCGGCACCCGCCCGGCCTGTTCCCGCCGCACCAGCTGGATGGCGGCCCGCCGCCGTTCCCCGTCCTGGGCGTCGCGCAGTACGAGCTGGCCGCCGGCCCCGGGCACTACCCGCCGCCGCCTCTGGAGCCACTAGGTGGCGGTGGGATGCTGTTCTCACCCACGCCGGCGGAGCGCCTGCTCTACCCGGAGGAGCCGCATTACCTGCCCGTGCAGCAGCAGCAGCACTACCTGCTACCGGAGGAGCTGCACCGGCTGCGGCTGCAGCAGGGTCGACTCGGCGGGCCGCTGTGTGGGCCGGACGTGCCGCCGCTGCAGCGCCACCTCAGCTCGCCGGCCGGTCTGCAGGTCCCGCCGCCGCCGCTGCCGTACCACGCCAGCACGCCGCCGCCCACAGTCCGCTTCCCCCCGCAGCTGGCCGCCTTCGCCGCCGAGCCGGAGCGTGACGGAGACGGCGAGTTCGGCACGGCGCGCATCAGCGACAACCTGGCGGCGCACCTCAGTCAGATGGAAGCGCGGCCACCGCAGTTCGAGTCGAGCCCGCCGCCGCTCGCCGCCGCCGGTGGACAGTCGTTCCTGAGCAGCCTGTTCGGCGGCTGGTCGGGTGACGTCGCGGCGGCGGACGGCGGACTGCCAGTGTCTTTCGGCGTAAAGCCGGAGGAGTCGCCGCCGTCCTCGCCGTCGACGCCGGCGGCAGAAGTGGTTCAGGAGCCGGAGGCGGCCGCGACTTCGCCGGTCGCCCCGGAACCGGCGACTGCCAGCCCGGCGCCGGTGGCGGCTGTGCCGGCCGCTGAGCCGGCCCGGCCGAGCTATTCGGCCGTACTGGCTAAGCCGCCGCCGCCGCCGCCTCTGGCTGCCGCCCAGCGAAGCCCGGAGACGGTAACGCCGGATCGCCGCTCGCCGGCCGCCGGGCCGCGCGGCCAGGTGGCGCGCGCCGGCGAGTCTGAGGGTAGCGGCGGTGGAGGAGGAGGCGGCTCGCGACGTGGCGGGCGCGGCCATGGCCGCCGCCGCCGCTCGTCGGCCGACACCGTGGCCCGAGCGGCGCGCGGCTCGCCGGCTGGGGGCACACCGGTACGACACCCGCCCGTGGCCGCCAAAGACGCCCGACCGTCCCAAGAGCCGCCGTCGCCGCCGCCGCCGGCCCCACCTGGCAAACCCGCTGACACGGGGAAGAAGAAGAAACGGACCAGCAAGACCTCACGCTCCGGTGAGAGTCTATATATTCAGGAGTATATTTATATTAATTTCAGTACACACACACACACACACACACACACACACACACACACACACACACACACACACACACACACACACACACACACACACACACACACACACACACACACACACACACACACACACACACACACACACACACACACACACACACACACACACACACACACACACACACACACACACACACACACACACACACACACACACACACACACACACACACACACACACACACACACACACACACACACACACACACACACACACACACACACACACACACACACACACACACACACACACACACACACACACACACACACACACACACACACACACACACACACACACACACACACACACACACACACACACACACACACACACACACACACACACACACACACACACACACACACACACACACACACACACACACACACACACACACACACACACACACACACACACACACACACACACACACACACACACACACACACACACACACACACACACACACACACACACACACACACACACACACACACACACACACACACACACACACACACACACACACACACACACACACACACACACACACACACACACACACACACACACACACACACACACACACACACACACACACACACACACACACACACACACACACACACACACACACACACACACACACACACACACACACACACACACACACACACACACACACACACACACCGCGCACGCGCACGCGCACGCGCACGCACGCGGGCACGCGGGCACAGGGTCCTAGGATTGCTTTGGATCTGGGATGTGGAGTGTGAAATTCTGGCTAAAAATAAGCATACAAAGTGGAAAAATCATGACATCAGCAGCCTTTATTAATGCCCAATTACCAGCTCACCAGAATTAGTATCTCTGCCAATTTAGTGTACCAAAATGTGTCGATTTGTTGTCGAAAATAACACCTAAAAGGGAATAATTTTCCACTCCCCCCATTTTAGTAGTGATTTTTCCACTCCCAAATCATGAATTTTTATATTGATTCTGACTAAAATCTTGACTAAAAATACATGATTTCAACAAAAACTACTGCTTTTCATATTTAAAAAAAATCAATGTTGTGCCATTTTGTACATAATTTTCCACTCTCATGGTCTTTTTAGCTTGAATTTTCCATTCTGACACCCAAGCAAAAATGAAACATTTGGACACTGCCAATTCTTACCGGTCTTTCCCTCCAGTCCACACCACAGGCTGTCCCTATCATTACATCATCCATAAATCAGTATCAGTGTTCCTATTATCCAATACATTATAAAATAAGGAGTGGAAAATTAACAGAAACTCACAAACTCACACCTGGAAAAAGAGTGGAAAAATATTATCCATGGGGTGTCGTTTTCCACCCAAATTTCCCAATGCTAGGACACTGCACCCACACCCACACACCCACACACCCACACACACACCCTTGGCATGTATGCAGCTGGATCTGAGGTGAGATTGTTATCAATGCCCGTGTAGCTCAGTTGGGAGAGCGCTGGACTTCCGGTAGTGGCAGCCCGGGTTCGCCAGGAATTGCTTGATCGGGTGGTGGGGTCAGGGACTGCGCAACAAGCTATGCTTAGCGGGGGTCCTGACCTCGGAAATCCATCCATTCAAAACATTCGGACTAAATTTATTATTTAAAAAAAATGTGCCTCTGGTGCTGTTTGGTTGTTTGATTACGTTGATCAATAGTCGGGTGTATGCCCGTCAGTTGGTCGATGTCTCCATCGACCGCGGCCGGCGCCGGTAGACAGCTTGGCTAACGCGGGCTGTGCTCTGCTCCGTGTCGCGGCGTCGGATGCCGTCTGATGGCCTGCTGTGCTCTCGGCAGAGTCCTCGGACGACTCGGCCGCCGCCAGCCGCAGGGCCGAGACGCTCAACAACAACCCGGACCGGGCGCAGCCGACCGCGCAGCGCCGCCCGCTCAACTACAACAACAACCTGGGCTCGTCGTCGACGCTGGGGCCGGCGCAGACGCACGTGCACGCGCCGCCGCCGCCGCCCGCCGCCGGAGACAAGAAGATCGACGTAAATGTTGGCAAACAGAAAAACTGTGGCAAAACGTCCAACGAAAGCAAGAAAGTCGGTAAGAAGAGCCATATCACTGGTTGTGTTGTTCATGTGAACTTCGATTGCCAGTTTTGTTTTGCCTGTTCTGGTCCCTTGCGTGGGGTTTAACAACTACCTGTCTTATCCCATTTGGCGTCTGGCATATGGTAAGTAATGTCGGTGTAGTGAAATTGTAATGCACATTTTCCTTATCGATCTGTATTGTACCACCTCTATTTGTGCGCGTTTTGTATAGGTACCGACCATAGCATGTGCCCTATCTTCTGAACGGGTAACATTAATGCCTTCTGGCCCGCCGTAGCAGAGGAGACGATGAACAAGCCGGACAACAAGACGCTGTCCCAGTCTCGCAGCGCCCAGCCGCTGAACCTGCTGACGCCCGGCGGCGCCGCCAAGTCGGAGCGGGTCAGCAAGGAGCTGACGTTCCGCGGCCGGCCGGGCCGGGGAGGAGGCCGCGGGCGGCGCGAGCCCGGCGAGCCGGCCGGCGACCTGGCGCGCCGTCTAGCCGCGCAGCTTACCCCCGGTCTGGCGCTGGTGGGCGCGCTGCTCAGCTGGCTGGCGCACCTGGTCTGTGACGTGACGCTCATGTCGTCCCGGCTGATCGGTGTGCTGCTGCTGTCCGTGGCCGAGGCAGGTCGACTGCGCGCCTGCCGCGCCGCCGGCCCTGGCGGCGGCGCGACACTGGTGGCGTGCCCGGCCGTCTGCCGCCGCCGGCGCCGGGCTCGCCGCCAACATCTCACTGCCCGCCACCGGCGACGACGCCATGAAAAGACTGCTCGCCTGCAAGGATAAGGACCCGTACAGGTGA
>JAXIVJ010016200.1:0-29545 GCA_036785665.1 Chirona hameri
GCGACCCTTTGACCCAACGCTCGGCGCCGCGCCTGCTGACCTGTTGCCGGGCACGAAGTCGCCGAATCCGATGGTGGCCAGAGTGACGAAGCTGAAGTAGCATGCGCTGACGTACGTCCAGCCTTCCCAGGATGAGAAGATCTGGGCACCCAGCAGCAGGTAGAGCAGCATCACCACCAGCAACACCGATACCGGCACGCACACCTGGAATCGTCATCAATACTGAGATTACTTAGGTTCAACACCACCAAAAGTGGCATGCTCTCCTGAGGAGATTTTTAAGATAAATGTGTTTAAATCACTTGATGCGCGTGTACGCGAAACCCGATAATGAGCTTAAACAGTGGAGCTGTTTTTGTAAATTGACTTCGTCCAAGCCACTTTCGTCTATTCCGTATGTATCAGTTTAACCCTCACCAGTGCAGGGGGTGGGGGGTTGATGCAACCCCCCTCGGTTTTTCGGGAATAACTCGAGTAAGCATCAACCGATTGCGATGAAACTTTGAGTACATACTTGTGAACAATTTTACACATATTCCGATTTTTTTAAAAGTTGTAGGTTACATGACCCGTGACCTTTGACCTGTTTTTCAAGGTAATGTCAGGCGCAACTGGCGTCACGTAGTGTTGATCCTGGTAACTTGTGCAGTTTCATAGTGTTTGTTGTTCAGGAAGCATATGCATAGGAGTTTCCAGGTGACAGTTGTGGTTTCCATTGAGATTGTGACCTCCATTGACCTTTTCAGAGGTTAACCGAGGTCACTGACCTCCAATGACCTCATATTACTTTTTTGGCTTCTAGCAGTTTCTAGGACATTTTGTGACGCTGATTTCAAATATGGGATCCATTTTACATAATAATATGTTCCAGTGGGGTCATGCGCCACAACAGGTCAACCGAGGTCACTGACCTCAAATGACCTGACATGACCTTTTTGGAATTTGGCAGTTTTTAGGACATCTTGTGACGCTGATTTCAAATTTGGCACCCATTTAGTATAATTGTCTGCTCATTCGCGATTCTAGCTTGACTAATTTCAATGTATACGCATTTACAATTTGGTGGAATTTTGGGTCATTGACATGACCTCAGAGGTCACCTAATGATCTAGGACCTTAAAGTCGGGTATCAATGGCTTCCTCTCGTGACAAGCAACACGCTCGTTTTTTTAATCGAAGCTCTAGCCCAATTAGGGGCGAAACGCTAGGGGGGTTACCCCCCCCCCCCCTTCACGGTCACGCACTGATCGGACGCTGCACGGGCGAGGGTTAACACGCGCAGTGGAGGGTGGGGCACTTTGTTGCCCCCCTCCCCCTCCCCCCACATGTTTTTCATGAATATTTAAAAAACGAAGCGGAGCAGGGCGGTGTTTGTTGCGTGACATTAACGCCAACTCAATAGCAGATCGTTTGACGCAAAACAAAAATCAAAATCGGTCGATCAATTTTTGGGTTATATGGATTTGTATTCCAAGATGGCGGCCAGAATCGCGGTCGGCAAATCGATATCTTCGGAACCAACAGTCGGATCGGGATGATGCATACGCCATTCGGCAGACAATGTCGATGTTCATCCCCGGATACAATTTTGGACACACTGCTGGTGACCTGTGACGTCACAGAAGTCAAATTCCAAAAATTGTGACATATGGCCAGATTTGACCTTCGTGACCTCGTTGGATCTTGAAGATATTGACCGAAGGTTAAAGCAAAACAAAAATGTAGATCATCATAGCACCTACCTACCCTGTAAGTTTAATCGTTTTATCTCTCATACTTTCGGAGATCTTAGGGGGGGCACTAAAGTCCCCCCCCCCCCCTCTCAACTGCGTGTTAGTGGCATACCCCTCTCCACTGCGCGTGAACAGACAACAACTATAGTGCAAATTAATTCACTTTGCCTTTAACTAAATATACTGACACCATCCTCATTAGGCATGGTCGTCAGAATCGATAACTGATTTTGCAAATTGCGAGGGTGGATCGGTATGCAGTAAACAATTCTGAACAACTTTTCATTTTCTTTTTTTCGATAAAATGAATTCCTGACTACCTTAAATCCAGTTTTAGAAAACATGTTTGGTCCTCAGGACACTAGGCTGCCGTTCAACGGACCAGCAAGCGCCGATGATGGGTAAATCGCGCACTGAATATGCAGATGCACACTTAGGGCCACTTAAGCCGACCTAGAGCCCCATATGCCGACTGAGCTCTCTCAAGCAAAACGAATGCCCCTCAAGTTGACCGAAAGCCACCACGGGCCAACAGAGGGCCCCCTCAGGCCGACATGGGACCCATCATGCTGACAGAGGGCCCCTCAGGCAGTCAGAGGGTCTCCCCAGGCCGACAGAGGGTCCCTCAGGCCGACTAAGGGCCCCAGAACGCCCATAGGCCCCCAGACCGACACAGTGTCACCTGAGACCGACAGAGGGCCCCTGGGACCAGTGGCGATCGCAAGGGGGGCCATGCAAGTCATGCCCCCCCCCTTAAGGCCCATGAAGGGGCCAACATATATTTTGCCCCCCCCCCCCCAAGTCACCTGGAGCCCAGGTGGGCACGCCTGGACTTCAGGTCAGAGTGGGCCCTCTGTAGGTCGGAAAGGGCCCTCTGGAAGCCAGAGGAGGCCCAATGGGAGCCAGAATGGCCCTCCGGAGGCCAAAGAGAGCCCTCTCGAGACCAGAGTGGGCCCTCTGAAGGTAGGAGAGGGGCCCTCTGGAAGCCAGAGTGGTCCTCCTGTACGCCAGAGTGGGCCCTCTGGACGCCATAGGGACCCCATGATATCCAGAGCGGCCCTATGGAGGCTGGAGAGGGCCCTATGCAGGTCATAGTGGCCCACTGGAGGACAGGGAGGGTCATCTGGAGGTCAGAGTTGGCCATCTGGAGGCTGAAGTGGGGCTCCGGCGGCAGCGGTGGGCCCTCGGGAGGTGCAGGCCGGAGTGGGCCCTCTGGAGGTCAGAGTATGCCCTCTGGATGCCACATGGGGCCCTCTGGAAGCCGGAGGTGGTCCTCTGGAGGTCAGAATTAGCCCTCTGAGAGCGAGAGTGAGCGTCGGGAAGCCAGAGAGTACCTCTGAAGGCCAGAGTGGCCCCTTGAAGCCAGAGTGGGCCATTTGAAGGTCAAAGTGGGCCCGCTGGAGGCCAGAGGGGGTCAATTGGTATCCAGAGGGGCCATCTGGATGCCAGAATGGGCCCTCTGGAAGCCAGAGGGGCCATCCGGAAGCTGGAGTGGGCCCTCGGGAGGTCAGAGTGGGCTCTCTGGAAGCCAGAGGGGTCCAATGGTATCCAGAGGGGCCTTCTGGAGGCCAAAGTGGGCCATATGGAGGTCAGATTGAGCTCTCTGGAGGTCTGAGTGGGCCCTCTGGAGGAAGGAGAGGGACCTCTGAAGGTGGAGGCCGGATTCGGCCCTGATATCTCTAAATTGCAGTTGTTCGTCCCGCTAGTTGAACCGGGGAGTGTGGACGAGCCGTATTCGGGACTGTTGGCTTTCGTTTATGCATCATGATTCGAGTTCAGAAACCGAATTGTCTTTGGGAATTACTGTCGGTCGTGCATGGAAGGATTCAGCTTGATTCCATCAGTAATGTACGTGAAATAGTACATGATTGCCGTTTTCAATGTCCGTGTTGCCTAATTTGGTGCTGTCGGTCATGGCCGCCCGAACATGTTGACGACAAATGGATTTAAGGTAGTCAGGAATGAATCAAATCCAAAACCCGAATATACAAAAGTTGTTCATAATTGCTTACTACATACTAATCCATCCTCGCAATTTTCGAAATCCGGAATTGTTAATTTCTACCCTCCTGACGACCATGCCTAATCCTCATTAACCCGCGAGTTACTGGGGGGGGGGCTATTTTTTGCCCCCTCCCCCCTCACGTTATTTTGCAATAACTCCTAAACGAACACCCGTATTGTCACCAAACTTACAGTAACTTCTCTCACATCAATTCTACACATGTTAGCAAAATGAAAAATATGAGGCTACGATAGGTCAACCAGGAATGACGTCAGAGTGACGTCATGTTCTTCGGTTTTTGTTGCAAAGTAATGGTTTGCGGAAAACGCTGTCAAAGGTAAGATATTTAAGATAAACTAAATTGTGCTAAATCAAATTACTGACAATAGACCGGGCTATCAAACTGCAATCTCGGATTTTTTTAGTTTGTTTGAAATTCAAAATTTCGAGAAATCCAGACATTTTTTTTTGTTTAACACAATTTTCAAGAAAAAATCCGAATTATCAACAAAACGGAATATATGTGATCGAAACATATGCGGTGAATATGTGTACCAAATTTAAAGTCGATATCTTCAAAAATTGACCGAGTTATGACCTTTAAATTACAAAAATCGACCACTTCTCACAGCATTACTATGACAAGAAACGCATTTCCATTTTTGCTTTTTAATTCTATTTATATGGAACAAACAATGTTCTAAGGTCATTTTTCGCGTTCTGGACGAAAAAAAAACCCTTAAACATGTGTTACAACGCCTAATGACCTTAATCTGCAGTTTGACCTCGTGACCTCGGATGACCTTGACCTGACCCAAGGTCATAAACAACTTATAAAGGTACTTAGAAGTGTCAGACACACGAATCATACCGATTTATCAACAGCTTATGTGTTTAATATCGCAATTTTGCGCGACAATTCCATCCATAGAGACCTTTTGACACGATCAAACATTTTGTACTTGACCTGACCTGTGACGTCATCGGTGACCCCGAGGTCAACAATATTATGTTTCCCTCGATAAATTTCCCAGGGCTATCGAATGCCGTTTTAATTTTTACATTCGGTTCGCATACGTTTCGATGACATTTATTGACGATGAATTTTCGCATACGTTTCGATGACATATATTCCGTTTTTTTAATAATTCTGATTTGTTCTTGACAATTTTGTTTTAAAAAAAAATGTCTTTGGATTTCTCAAAATTTTGAATTTAAAAAAACTCAAAAATCCGAGATAGCAGTTTGATAGCCCGGTCCATTGTGAGTAATTTGATTTAAAACAATTTAGTTTATCTCAAATATCGTACCTTTGACAGCGTTTTCCGCAAACCATTATTTTGCAACAAACACCGAAAAACATGACGTCACTCTGACGTCATTCCCGGTTGACCTATCATAGCCTTATATTTGTTATTTTGCCAACATGTGTAGAATTGATGTGAGAGAAGTTATTGCAAGTTTGGTGACGATATGGGTGTTCGTTTAGGAGTTATTGCAAAATAACGGGAGGGGGGCATTTCCCCCCCCCCCTCCCGTTATTTTGCCCTAACTCCTAAACGAACACGGTATCATCACCAAACTTACAGTACCTTCTCTCACATCAATTTTACACATGTTGGCAAACGTAAAAATATGAGGCTATGATAGGTCAACCGAGAATGACGTCAGAGTGAGGTCATGTTCTTCGGTTTTTGTTGCAAAATAATGGTTTGCGGAAAACGCTGCCAAAGGTACGATAATCGAGATAAACTCAATTGTTTTAAATCAAATTACTGACAATAGACCGGGCTATCAAACTGCTATCTCGGATGTTTGAGTCTTTTTGAAATTCAACATTTTGAGAAATCCATTTTTTTTTTTTTTTTAAATTTGGATCAGAATAAACAATCAGAATTATCCAAAAACCGGAATACATGTGATCGAGACGTATGCGGTGAATATGTGTACCAAATTCAAAGTCGATATCTTTATTAATGACCGAGTTGTGACTTTTAAATGCCAAAAATCGACCACTTCTCACAGCATTACTATGTATAAAAAACGCATTTCCATTTTTGCTTTTTACTTTGATTTATATGGAACAAACAATGTTCTAAGGTCATGTTTTGCGTTCTAGACGAAAAACAAACCCATAAACATGTGTTACAACGCCTAATGACCGTAATCTGCAGTTTGACCTCGTGACCTCGGATGACCTTGACCTGACTCAAGGTCATAAACAGCTTATAAAGGTACTTAGAAGTGTCAGACACACGAATCATACCGATTTATCGACAGCTTATGCGTTTAATATCGCAATTTTGCGCGACAATTCCATCCATCGAGACCTTTTGATACGGTCAAACATTTTGTACTTGACCTGACCTGTGATGTCAACGGTGACCCTGAGGTCAACAATATTATGTTTCCCTCGATAAATTTTCCAGGGCTATCGAATGCCGTTTGAATTTTTACATTCGGTTAAGTAGTTCCGGAGATCAGAGGGGGGCTAAAAATAGCCCCCCCCCCCCCAGTAAGTCGCGTTATGAAATATACCCCAGTAACTCGCGGGTTAACCCGCGCGGCGCTAGGGGTTTCCAGCCGAACGCGCGGCGCTGGGGGGGGGGGGAAATTTTACCCCCCTGTATTTCCTAACTAATGACCGCGGCGAGACGCGCAAGGCGGCGATCAAAAGCTCTCAATGAGACGGATCTAACGCACACCAACATGTTTAAATAAGGTCACATGTCAGGTCACGGTCAGGTCAAATGTCAAAATTGAGATATTTTAGTTGTTGGGTCATACTTTCCATCCAAAGCCTTAGATTGCGACTATTATAGCACAAAGTGCTCCCAAATGTAAAGTGCATCTCCTGCATTAAGTAAAGGGGAAATTGTAAGCAAAGGTCAAGGTCACAAAAGGTCACTGTTAGCAAGAAGTCTACGAAAGTTATGCGACACATGTTTTAGGGGGTATTTTACATGTATAATTCGATACTAGCAGCCATTTTTACAACCTGATACCATACAAGGTCACGGTCAGGTCATATATGCATACAATTTACATTGATTAATATAAATAAGGCATGTTTCTAGACCAGTTTTGCCTCAGAAATACAGTAATGACATTGATTTGTCTGTATCTGGACAATAAAAACCAAAAACGCTACTTAAAAAATGACGTCATGAGTTTTTAGGTATACCCCTCGCCCTACGGGAGATTTTTTCACCTTCGCCCTACGGGGGCCCCCCTGTTAACTTCCAAACCAAGCAACTTAGAGCAATGTGGTAAGAACCAGCATGTTGCCTATCATGAGGGGAATCTAACAGTATGCGATTTTTGGGTTTCAGGTCAACGGGTGACCTTCCAGGTCAAGTGAATGACCTCGGATTTACCACGTCCAGAACAGCGATTTTGCTCTTCAGAAAACCTCAAAATTAGAAATTGATAAATGTAAATAAAAAGGCACGTTCCTAGACCAGTTTTGGCTCAGATATACAACAAAAGTAATTATTTGTTCGTATCTTGTCCAAAAATGTCAAAAAAAAGTTATTAAAAAAATGACGTCATCAGTGTCTTACACTTAGGAAGCCTTCACTCAGTCAATAATGAATATATTGCTTTGAAATGTTGTATGAGTATGGTCCATACTCAGTTCTCTCAGATTATTCCTGTTTTTCTAATATCTTTGAAAATTTTGATTTTGTGGGGATTTTAAAAAAAAAACAGTTTTTTATTTATTTTAGTGGTCAAGAACCCATAATTTTGAAAATCCGAGATTGCCATTTTAAATAAAATGCCATTTTGTATCTTTGGTGAATTGAGTTTTTAATTTGCTTTAAAACTCTGTTTTCTACGATTTTTCCAATATTTCTCATTTTTTACCAACATGACGTCATCAAAACATTATTATCTCCCAAAATACTTAACCAATTTCAAATAAATTTTCAGAACCTACGTATAATTGTTGTAAACTCAGCTACCAAAAATTTCAGCAAGATGCACCCGATTTGTCAAAAGTTATTCAAGAAAAACCTGAGGGTCAGCCCCCCCCCCCATAGGGCGAGGGTTAAGGAACCATAAGTCAATCAAAAATACAAATATTGCTTTGAAATTTGGTTTGGGTTTCGTCCATACTTGGTTCTCTCATATGGATTCAGTTTTTTTAATATCTTGATTTTGTTTGTTTTGTGGGAACATTTCTGAAGAAGAAGAAAAACAAATTTAGGAGACAAAAACTAAAAATCGCGAAAATCCGAGATAACCATTTTTAAGAGAATGTTAGATCCTTTCCTTTGACGCTTTCCGTTTGAAATTTTCTTTAAAACTGGATTTGTTTACGATTTTGCATACATTTATCCTTTTTCCACCAAAAATTGCATGACATGACGTCATTAAAACATCATTATTTCCCAAAGTATTGAATTTTTGCAGTGAAACTTCGTGAGCAGACGTAAATTGATGCAGCATAAGGTACTGAGGGTAAATTGATGCAGCATAAGGTGCTGACAATTTGACGTCGCTCTGTCATATTTTTTAAGTTATTGAGAAAATCCAGGACGGGGGGAGAGGGGGGGGGGGGGGTAAAACTTACCCCCCCCCCCAACGCCGCGTGGATTAACCCGCGAGTTACTGGGGTATATTTCATAACGCGACTTACTGGGGGGGGGGCTATTTTTTGCCCCCCCCCCTCTCTGATCTCCGGAACTACTGGACCGAATGTAAAAATTCAAACGGCATTCGATAGCCCTGGAAAATATATTGAGGGAAACATAATATTGTTGACCTCGGGGTCACCGATGACGTCACAAGTCAGGTCAAGTACAAAATGTTTGACCGTGTCAAAAGGTCTCTATGGATGGAATTGTCGCGCAAAATTGCGATATTAAACGCATAAGCCGTTGATAAATCGGTATGGTTCGTGTGTCTGACACTTCTAAGTACCTTTTTTAGCTGTTTATGACCTTGGGTCAGGTCAAGGTCATCCGAGGTCACGAGGTCAAACTGCAGATTAAGGTCATTAGGCGTTGTAACACATGTTTAAGGGTTTGTTTTTCGTCTAGAACGCGAAAAATGACCTTAGAACATTGTTTGTTCCATATAAATAGAAGTAAAAAGCAAAAATGGAAATGCGTTTTTTTGTCATAGTAATGCTGTGAGAAGTGGTCGATTTTTGTAATTTAAAGGTCATAACTCGGTCAATTTTAAAGATATCGACTTAAAATTTGGTACACATATTCACCGCATATGTCTCGATCACATATATTCCGTTTTTTTGATAATTCGGATTTTTTCTTAAAAATTTTGTTTTAAAAAAAAATGTCTTTGGATTTCTCAAAATTTTGAATACAAAAAAACTCAAACATCCGATATAGCAGTTTGATAGCCCGGTCTATGATCAGTAATTTGATTTAACACAATTTAGTTTAGCTTAAATATCTTACCTTTGACAGCGTTTTCCGCAAACCATTATTTTGCAACAAAAACCGAAGAACATGACGTCACTCTGACGTCATTCTCGGTTGATCTATCATAGCCTTATATTTTTAATTTTGCCAACATGTGTATAATTGATGTAAGATAACTTACTGCAAGTTTGGTGACGATACGGGTGTTCGTTTAGGAGTTATTGCAAAATAACGGGAGGGGGGGGGGGGGCAAAAAATAGCCCCCCCAGTAACTCGCGGGTTAAAGGCCATTTACCTTATTTGTGGGCATGTACTCCTCTAGGCCGACTTCGTCTTGCCAGGTGCGTTTGGCCTTCCTTCCGAAAGCGGCCTCCGACTGGTACCGACGATCCCTGCACCAGTTGCAGCAGAGCCGGCTGCCGGACGTCACACGTCACACGTCACACGTCACACGTCACACGCCACACGTCACACGTCACACGTCACACGTCGCACGTCGCACGTCGCACGTCGCACGTCACACGCCACACGTCACACGCCACACGCCACACGTCACACGTCACACGCCACACGTCACACGTCACACGTCACACGTCACACGTCACACGTCACACGTCACACGTCACACGTCACATGTCACACGTCATACGTCACACGTCACACGTCACACGTCGTACGTCACACGTCACACGTCACACGTCACATATCATGCGTCACACGTCACATATCATGCGTCACACGTCACATACGATACTCACATTCTAAACGTCACACAGCATGCTTCACATGTCTCAATGTCTCATGCCTGACTCCTATCTAGCACGTCGGTTATACTCCACACGCCACATGCCTCATGCTTCATATCACACGTCAGACGCTATGGAGTCTTACGTCAAGCACACGCCACACGCCTCACCTGTAGACGCGTTTGAAGCCGCTGGCCATGTTTTCGCCGATGCGCGCCAGGAAGACGAGCATCAGCGGCACGCCGAACATGGCGTAGAAGATGGTGAACACGCGGCCGGTGCTGGTGCGCGGCACGATATGGCCGTAGCCCAGAGTCGTGACGATGCTGCACGTGAACAGCAGCGCCTTCGGGAACGTCCAGTCGTACACCCAGCCCTGCACGTGGCCGTCGTACCGGTGCTCCCTCACGGCACTGATGATCTGCGCCTCCAGCAGCTTCAGCGTGGTGCGTATCTGGACAGCGGGGGGGGGGGGGGGGGGGGCAGCCGGGGGCGTTACAAACAGTCACTATCAGAAGTGGAGGGTAAGCGAAACATGGAAATAGTTGAGCTTTGAACAGTCGATCATCAATTTTCGGTGTCTCACTATAGACGATAATGTTGTGAAGATGGGGTGTTCACTTTTTGACGTACCGCAAGATGGCTGTGAAGCCCGTTCTGTTGTTTGCCAATTTGAAAGTTATATAAGAGTGTACCGCTCTGATGTCAAAAACTGGTTTGAAATTCACGCTCAATCGGCATATTTCTGGCTATGTATTTAACTCCTAGACTCAACACCGATAGCATACTTTGCGTCAGTCACCTTTCTCTCTCACTGCCACCTTTCTCTCCAGGGGGCGTGTCAGTCACCTTTCTCTCCCACTGCCGCTCTGTCAGGTTCTGGTCCTTCTCGTACCAGAACATCTGCGAGACCCAGCCCATGGTGTCTTCGATGTCCTTCGCCCGGAGCCGTTTTACAAGGAAGCGATTCTCCTCAGCAGGCGTCTCGATCTCGATGAAGATGTATGCGCCTGTCAGTCCAGATTTATATGTCATTTAATGGTCAAATATTCCGACGATACGTCAATACATCGGTGACCCAAGATGGCGGTGTGCAGCACTGGGTTTGAACGCTCCGTATTCATGGGCGATTTTAGCGGAGCGAGTGTGAAGTGATATTTATAATACA
Organism: Chirona hameri; assembly: GCA_036785665.1. Lineage (NCBI taxonomy): Eukaryota > Metazoa > Arthropoda > Thecostraca > Balanomorpha > Balanidae > Chirona > Chirona hameri. The sequence continues at coordinate 11,043 of JAXIVJ010016200.1, forward strand.
CTGGTATTTGTATTATCAACGCTGTGCTTTCCATTGATATATTCTTAACCCGCGAGTTACTGTGGTATATTTCATAACGCGACTTACTGGGGGGGGGGGTTATTTCCCCCCCCCCCTCGGATCTCAGGAACTACTGGACCGAATGTAAAAATTAAAACGGCATTCGATAGCCCTGGGAAATGTATCGAGGAAGACATAATACTGTTTACCTCAGGGTCACCTATGACGTCACAGGTCAGGTCAAGTACAAAATGTTTGACCGTGTCAAAAGGTCTCGATGGATGGAATTGTCGCGCAAAATTGCGATATTAAACGCATAAGCTGTCGATAAATCGGTATGATTCGTGTGTCTGATACTTCTAAGTACCTTTCTAAGCTGTTTATAACCTTGGGTCAGGTCAAGGTCATCCGAGGTCACGAGGTCAAACTGCAGATTACGGTCATTAGGCGTTGTAATTCATGTTTATGGGTTTGTTTTTCGTCTAGAACGCGTAAAATGACCTTAGAACATTGTTTGTTCCATATAAATAGAAGTAAAAAGCAAAAATGGAAATGCGTTTTTTATGCATAGTAATGCTGTGAGAGGTGGTCGATTTTTGTCATTTAACCCGTGCGGTGCTGGGGTCTCCATCCGAACGTGCGGTGCTGGGGGGTAAATTTTACCCCCCCCCCTCGCATCTTCCGAACCAATAACCGCAGCGAGACGCGCAAGGCGGCGATAGAAAGCTCTCAGTGAGAATAATCTAACACATGCCAAAAATTATTAACATAAGGTCACATGTCAGGTCACGGTCAGGTCAAGTGTCAAAATTTAAGTATTTGGGTTTTGGGCTATACTTTCCATCCAAAGCCTTATATTGCAACTATTATCTCACAAAGTGCTCCCAAATGTATAATGCATCTCCCGCATAAGTAAAAGTGAAATTTTAAGCAAAGGTCAAGGTCAAGGTCAGGTCACAAAAGGTCACAGGTATACGAAAGCCATGCGACACATGTTGTATGGGTTATTGTACACGTATAATTCGATAGAAGCAGCCATTTTCACAGCCTGACACCATATAATCGCCCTCAGGTCAAGGTCAGGTCACAATAAGGTCAAAATTTGAAATTGATTAATCTGAATAAACATTGCATGTTTCTAGACTAGTTTTGTCTTCGAAATACAGTGGTGGCATTTATTTGTCTGTATCTGGTCAATAAAAGTCAAAAAAACGCAATTAAAAAAAATGACGTCATGAGTTACTTATTCTTAGAGAGCCATAAGTCAGTCAAAAATAAAGAAATTGCTTTGAAATTTGGTTTGAACATCGTTCATACTCGGTTCTCTAATATATCTTCCGGTTTTTTGAAAATCTTGAAACAAAAAACGTTTGTGGAAATTCTTCTCCAATTTTTTTTTTCATTTTTGGGGGTCAAAAACCCAAAATTTTGCAAATCTGAGATAGACATGTTAAAGACAATGTTATTTCCTTTCTTTTGACGCCTTTTATTTGCAATTTACATAAACGCGCTATTTTCTACGATTTTTCAAACATTTAACGTTTTTTCACCAAAAATGACATGACATGACGTCACTAAAACGTCATAATCTTCTCAAGGTTCTCACGAATTTCAACAAAATTGTAATACAAGATGTAGAATTGATGCACCATACGGTACCGAAAGTTTCACTTCGATATCTGTCATAGTTTTCAAGTTATGGAGAAAGTCCGGGAGGGGGGTAAAATTTACCCCCCAGCGCCGCGCGGTTTAAAGGTCATAACTCACTCATTTTCGAAGATATCGACTTCAAGTTTGGTATACATATTCACCGCACACGTCGCGATCACCTGTATTCCGGTTTTTTGATAATTATGATTTTTTTTTTAAATGTAAAAACAAAACAAAAATGTATTTGGATTTCTCAAAATTTTGAATAAAAAAATCAACAATCTGAGATTGCAGTTTAATAGCCCGATCTATTGTCATTAATTTGATTTAAGACAATTGAGTTTATCTCAAACATCGTACCTTTGACAGTGTTTTCCGCAAACCATTATTTTGCAACAAAAACCGAAGAACATGACGTCACTCTGACGTCATTCCCGGTTGACCTATCATAACCTCATATTTTTGCTTTTGCCAACATGTGTAGAATTGATGTGAGAGATGGTACTGCAAGTTTGGAGACAATACTGGTGTTCGTTTAGGAGTTATTGCAAAATAACGGGAGGGTGCAAAAAATAGCCCCCCAGTAACTCGCGGGTTTAAAGGGAATGTTTCACCTTTCTGAAAGTTGTAAAATATATGCTGGTTGTAGTCGAAAATATGAAGTAAGTGCTGCTGAAAATAATGGTGAAGGTCACTTAACTTTATACAAATTAAGTTTTTTTTATTTGGGATGATGACGTCATTATTGAGCCATAGACCGCGCTGATTGGCTGACAAAGTGGGATTGGCGGAAAAAGTCGCTGTCAGACAATCAGCGGCGACACTAGCCTAGACCCCATTTTGCAAACTATAAATTGAATTGCTGAAAAACGGCTAAGTTCTTGGGAAAATGACCGTAGTATTTTCGACATTTCAATAACTGCCAAAGATAATGGCTATCTCAGTTCAAAACCAATACAAAGGTGAAGCATTCCATTCAAGACGTGCGTCTTTAATCGCGCTCCCAGCGCCTGTAAGGCCTTTCTGGACGCGAATCGCGATGTGGCTGTATGGGAGAGCAGTGCACCAGAGTTCAAGAAACGTGTGGCTGTATATGTTATGGGTAGATAGTTGTGTTGTATGTCTGTAAATGTTCGTGAATGTGATGGTTTTAACTTTCGACTTCACCTGTCAGTGTGCGCAGAACCCGTTGGTGATTATACAAATTAAAAAATGACCAGAATGCAGAAATTGTACATTGATATGTGCGTTGACAAAGGTTTCCCGTTTACTTGTGCTTCACTTACTAGCTTCGACCTTAAAGCCAGTGTCAAACTTCACGGGAGCGGGAGAGAAGCCGGCAAATACCGCCGGTCTTTCTCACTTTCAGAGACGGAGACCACCTCAAGTCAACATTCTTTGTCTGGCTGAAGTGATGTGTCCTCACCCGGAGACGACTTACCAAAGATGGCGAAGACGGAAACACACAGCAGCAGCCCGACATGGCCGCAGAGCGCCTTCACGAAGCGTTGCAGCAGCGACTTCGGCTGATCAACTGTGAACGCCGGCTGCAGGAGGGTCAAACGTTAAAATTAGACCTGCAGCATTTTCAACATTTTCAAATCACTTCCACACGGCAGCTGGAAACGCGTTATGTCTCTATTCGACCAAAGATCTGTTTATATTCTCTTTGTTTTTAACCCGCGCTGTGCCGGTGCTCAGCGCCACCTTTGCCTTGTCAGGGAGAGGTAGACCACCCCCTTGAACTCGGATCCTATGGGATGCAGACAGAAACCGAAAATGCCGTTAGAAATCTCGTTAAAAATAATTTTAAAACTTTGTCCGTACTTGTTTGGCTCAGGTCAATATTGATGTCACCATAAGTCATCAAAGGTCAGATTTTCCAGTTTCAGGACTTTTCTCCAGAAACCACCAAATATCTCTGTAACTATGATGGCTAGCAACAAACAGAAAAAAGCAATCGGAGGCTAATGAAAAATTAACTAGCAACGGTATTCTCAGATTTTAGCTCAGGGCGATAGTTTGGGCTCCAGAGTCCAGAGGTCATCAAACGCCAAAAGGCAAATTTTGACAAAAAGTTTTTCGCAAATAACTTTTGTCTAATAAAGATAAGGCATTAATTTTGACGCTATCGTGTTTGTCTCGTCAAGGCGCTTCGAATCATATTCAAATTGCCCAGTGTAGCTAAACTGATAAATTTGACTTTAGGTCAAGGTCAAGTGGTGACCCAAGTAGGTCAAGTTGCATATTAGGAGACGTGTCTCGACGATACAAACCCATTGGTGCTGGTTTCACTTCTCTATCTTCATTATGTCGAGAGTTATTGACAAACAAGTGTTGGTGACCCTAGATGACCTCGGCTGACCCTGACGGGTCACTGAACAAAAGTTGCACCTGTATCATCAAGAATGGCCTATGATAACATGATCCATAAGGAATTGTACTGATATCATGCGTATCCTCGGAATAGAAAGCATTTTAATATTTCCCCATTGACATATAATGGGGACTGGAGAGGTCACGAAATTGACCCGACCTTAGGTCATCGATATACAAAACGAGATACACGTATTGTAGGTACCTATAACCTTATGCAATCCTGTAAGTTTGAAACCAGTCGGCCCACAACTGTGGCTGTGGTATGGCCGCAAACGTTTTTGAAGGTGGGGTCACAGTGACCTGACCTGGTGACCTGACCTGAGATGACCCGTGGTCAAGAATTTTACACAATGTGGGTAAATCATGCCCGAATAGCTGTGCCAAAAACGGCGGTGCTGCCCGCTGCCGTTTTTTCTCGCTATCCTCGAAAAACCTTAGGGGGTGTCTAAACTCCGCACGGGTTTAGCGCACGGGTTTATCGTGGGTTTAGTGTGGGGACATCTAAACCCCGCCCGGCGCGCGTTCAGTTACCTACAAAAATGATACTAGAAATAGCTTTACGGCAGAGGCGCACACAAGGGGTGCACACGGGCCCGTGCCCCCCCCCCCCCCCCCCCCTACGAAATGCGGGGCCCCTCTGAGGCGGCCCCGTGGGGCTCCTCTAAGGCTGCCCCGCGGGGGCTGGGGCATTTGTTTGGTTGTATATAAAAAACATGAAAGTCAAAGTTTTACATTTTTATATATTCATCCGAAGGGCCCAGAGGAGCACACAAGGGGGCCACACGAGCCCGTGCCCACTTACGAAATGTTGGGCTAGGCCCTATGAGGCCCCGCATGGGTGGGGCCCCTGTCCGGTTGTATTACAAAATTAACAAATACGGATGTATATATTACAAATTAAAAGTGAAAGTTTTAATTTGCTATTTTCATCCGAAGGGGCCAACCGCGAAAATATAGAAAGCGAAGTTATCGCGAAAATGTGTAACGGGTCGAAGCTCTAAGGAGAAAAAATATAAATATATAAAATAAGACACGAAGTGTGCCTCATACCAGAGGTGCACATAAGGGGGACACACTGGCCCACGTGCCCCCTCCCCCTTACAAAATCCAGGGCCCCTCTGAGGCGGCCCCGCGGGGGCCGGGCCCCTGTTTGGTTGCATTAAAAAACGGATTCATTTTTTACAAATGTATGTCAAAGTTTTACATTTTTATAATCTCATCCGAAGGGCCAAGGGGTGCACACAAGGGGGGGGGCACACGGGCCTGTGCCCCATTACCAAATGCTGGGCCCTATGAGGCGGACCGGTGGGGCCCTGTCCGGTTGTATTTTGTTATAAGAAGAAAATTCGGATGTATTTTTCACAAATGAGAAGTGAGTTTGTATTTTCTATTGTCATCTTAGCACACCACGACTGTCCGCGGCCCGTGCCGTAATGCGCCAATGTGCATCCGTGAATCCATTGAAGCGTGTGTTCGGTATCTGGAAATTGTTTTAATTTTGATATTCTCCGCTTGAAAATTATCGCCGATAATTTTCCCTTCGCGCGTTCGACATCTACTCTGTCGGGGATAATTTTCTGTTGGAAAATTGTCGCTCCGCAGAGCGTTCAGTCACAGACCACTATATATATATAGACCACTATATATATAGTGGTCTGTGGTTCAGTTTATAACAAACAAGGATCTGTTTCATCCATCGGCTTTTTGCGTACGCTGTAAAACACATATTTAACTCAACTCAGGCGTGAAATTGGTATTAGTCGCCCTTAAAAGCAAAAGGAATTACTTTGAGAACACAACATGTGCAAAAACTCAAGTTAAAGACAGCAAATGTCCACCGGTGAACGCAGCGGCAGTCAGCTGACTACAACGAAGGGATAATATCCAAGCGACCCTGCTCCGGACATTTTGCACGATTCTCGCCGACGACGGAAAATTTATCGGGGATGATTTTCCATTTGCCAGATACCGAACGTGATCCTTGTCAGGCAAATACCACCAAATGTCATCAATGTCACCAATGTCACCAATGTCACCAAATGTCAGTTGGTCATATATGGGTGTCCTTAAAAAACGTTTTGCCCCGAGAGTCGATATTTTTTTGCCCCGAGATGTTATTTTTCGGCGCTAGCAAAGCGCCGAAAAATAAATTCAGAAAAAATACATTCGAAAGATATTTAACCAGCGCCATGCCGGGGGGGGGGGCGTTAAGACTTTAGACCCCCTAAAGGTTTTTCGGGAATAGCAGAAAAGCGGCGTTTTTCTGTACAGCTGTTCGGGCATCAATTACCCACATTATGTGCAATTTTTGACCTAGGGTCATCTAAGGTCAGGTAGCCAGGCCAGGTGACGTGACCCACCTCCAAAAAAGTGTGCGGTCGTACCACAGCCACAGTTTTTGGACGATCGGTTTCAAACTTACAGGATTTCATAAGGTCGTAGGTACTTTCAATTCGGATATCTATGATTTTGTAGGTATATCGGTGACCTAAGGGCGGGTCAATTTCGTGACCTCCCCATTATAAGTCAATGGGGAAATATTGAAATGTTTGCTATTCCGAGGATACGCATGATATCAGTAAAATTCTTTCTGGGTCATATTATCATATTATAGGCCATTATTGATGAGCCAGGTGCAATTTGTGCACTGTGACCTCTACAGGGTCAGCCGAAGTCATCTGAGGTCACCAACACTTCGTCAATAATTATCGAAAGAATGCAGATAAATAAGTTCCACCGGAGACAATGTGTTTGTATCGTCTCCTAATATGCAACATGACCTACTTGGGTCACCACCTGACCTTGAACTGAGTTCAAATTTATAAGTAAACTGGTCAACATGAACATGATTCAAGGCGCCTTGACGAGACAATCACGATTGTGTCAAAAGTATTGCCTTATCTCTATTAGGTCGAAAGTTATTTGCGCGAAAACTGTTTTGCCAAAAACAACCTTATTTAGCGCCGGAGTCCCGGGTTTGAATCCCATCGCCGGCTTTTGCTTTTTATCGGCGAACCCTTGTAAAATCCTGTCGGGAAGCCGTGCAGGCCATACCACTGGACGCATGAAGACGACCAAACTCGTTGGGCGGGTAGTCCACATGGGTGCGGGAAAACCTTTGGCCGAAGGTTTATACTGGGGTGGTCAATTGTGCAGTGGCTCTGTATGTCTGTCTGTCTGTCTGTCTGTCTGTCTGTCTGTCTGTCTGTCTTTTTGTCTGTCTGTTTGTTCATGTTCATGTGCATGTACTACTTCGGGACACATCCACAGTACTATGGATATTCTGAGCCCACGGCACTTAGATAAAACAGATGGCTTAAAAAAGAGGCGTAAAAGCAATCACACCACAGACACACTCCACACTATTCACGGCGTCACATTGTCAGTTGTCTCTTGGAGAAGCAACTGCTTGAGCTTCTGTTTAAAAGCATGACGGGTCAAGCCCTTTATCTCAGATGGCAACCGATTGTACAATGGGCCAGTCGCCTTTTGCCAGAACAAGTATTCTCCCGTGGGTGACACAACAGGCCCGTTTGTCGGGTATGATACGGCATCACGACATAGGTAAACATAGCGGCGATATCTGGTGGAAGACCGGTGTCCAGAGCAGTTTTAGCTAGGCACAGTTGGTGGTAGCTAACCAGCTGTTCCCATCGCAGCCACTTCAGTTGTCTGAGCATTTCGCTGATATAATCGTACTTACGCCTACCACTAATCACGCGCGCACAGAAATTTAGCAACTTTTGAATACGGTGGAACTGGGTCTTACCACAGGTAGCATATATGGCAACACAGTAGCGAATCGAACTGAGAACAAGCGCATTCACAACATGAGCAACTGTAAAGGAAGGCAGGACATGTTTGGAGTGTAATAGCGAAACGAGAACTCCAGTGCATTTGGCGACCAACTGATTGATATGCTGTTCAAAAGATAGGAATCGATCCATGGTAAGCCCAAGATTTTTAACTGTAGGACTTTCGGAGATAGAGTTCCTGAACCTGATCTGAACTGAACCTGATCTGAACCTGATCCTGAACCTGATCTGAACCGGCGGGAAGTCACGCACAACATTTTTGGTGCCATGTACGATCAGTTGGATTTTCGTGGGGTTGACTTTCATTCCGTAAGTACAAAACCAATCAGCGAGCACGGAGAGGATTCTCTCCATGGACGAAATGAGCTCAGCGATCTGTTGTTTTCTGCCGTTGACTACAACTTGGATATCGTCTGCATATTGCACAACCGTATAATCGGGGATGTGCAATGCCAGAGCATTGCAGAAGATCGAGAACAAGATTGGCCCCAGCGCAGTGCCCTGATACACGGCCAGTGGTGATGGGCAGCGACACAGAGCGGACAGGCTGACCGTCAGCTCCGCGGACCTGCACCTGCTGGGAGTGCTCGGCCAGATACGCCTCGAACCACTGTGTGTCTAAGTTGTAAAATTGAAGCTTGGATAATAACATCGGGTGATTTACAACGTCAAACCCTTTGGACAGATCACATAGCACAAGTAGCGAAATTTGAGATGCATCCACATGGCTGACAGGATGTTGTCTGTAATAACTGACAAAGCAGTTTAGTAGAATGGAAACTTCTGTATCCGTGTTGGGTGTTATTCCAGGCCCGTTGGCACAGCTCATCGACGAAAAGGCGCAGCGACACGCTGTCTGTACGGTCGGGAGCACCGCAACGGGGGACAGAGGATGGTGCCGGTCACGGGTTGATCGGTGCTACGTGGCACGTGTCACGTGCCGCCACGTGGGCCACTGCACACAAAAAAAATGCGAACCTCTACAGATCAAACGGGAGGCGACACCGGCCCGGTACTCGCAGGCTGCACATGCACGCCACTGCGATCCAGGAACAATTTGGTTGCTGACCCCGACGAGTGCACGTTGTTGCACCCTCTAGGGGGATAACCTGATATCGCGTGGGGTCCTCTGATTGCGTTTTGTCTGCTAGCGGCACCAAATTTGGTGCACCGATACAGCTCGGCGAGTGACAGATGATGGTGCCGGTTGCGGTGAAATTAGTGTTTATCCCACAGATGACCTTCGTGTCAGTGGCATACCGTATTGGGTCGCAGTGTTTCAATTGGTTGCGATAAGAACGACACAGTAAGAACATCACTTTTGCATAGTCCCCTGTTCCGTCCCATCGTCAACGTCAGGCGTTTACATTGTACATTTACAGTATCGACCGGGAAGACAGTGCCGCTCGACTATAAATGTATTATTTTATTCACGGTGGGACGGAGTTTGCTATTCCTACACGGATCTTTGACGGAGATCATTAATAACTGCTAGCGTAGAAATCGTACAAAGATGCCGCCACTCCACTCAAACAGGAAGAACATTGCACTGCCTGTGAATAATTGAAGCTATAAATACTAGTAAAATAATTAAAAGTTACGCAAGCATTCCTTCATGAAATGTGAAGAGAAGGGACCATAAAGTTGATGAAATGAAAACAGGGCAGCGTCTGAGCCAACTAAATGAAGCAATACAAATTAAAGAAAATAGGCAAGATTCAGATCCAGTTAACCATTTTACAGTGGTCCCATAATACACTAGGTCTTACCTGTGATATATTTATAGCTGCATTCATGATAATCCGAGTTTGACTTCAGTCGACTGCCGGATTACATTAGGTTTTCTTGTCCTGAAGACTGCATGCACATACAAGTTGCATAAGATCAGTTGGGATAATCACTACGCGATTATATTGACTACAAATACGAGCTTAAGTCCTTAGATGCTTTTCAATAACGCAAACCAAACTTAAACATAAAATGACAATTTCAACCAAAATAATTACATTAAAAAAATAGGAACTTGTATTTGCAATTCAAGACTTGTTACAGAACATTAACGGTAATAAATGAAATGAGCGAATAATCATTATCTAATGAAAATCGCATTAAGCGTCACCATTTCACTGTTAATTAATCTTCTTGTTGAGCAATTAACACTTGAAACGCCTTGCAGGAGTGAAATTGCACGGCATTCCGGCAGAGTCTTAGCTTTCAAAAGTGGTGATTGAAATGTAATTATCTCTACAAAATTGTACAAATGTCATTAAATGTTGAGTTAGTGGCACATATTGGCACATATGGCATATATAAATTATGGTATTATATCAAACAAAGCACTTGCTGACATGTTAAAGTGTAGTAAGGTGTACGTAAAGAGAAGATAAATCGAAGTTGATTGTCTTTAGTGTGTGGTCATTATGGCACACGGGCTCTATATTTATTTTTTATTTTTCACTCATAGCTGTAAAGTAGGGTGTGCCAAAAAACACAATTGTTGAAAGTATTGGTACTCAGGGCTAATGTGGTTCTCCGAGACCTGGCGAGGTGAACGGTGCCATTTGTATCCATATTGGAGTTGATTTAGGAGTTCCTCAAAAGGCTTAAAGTTTGGAGTGATTAACCCATTCCGGCAAAGAGGGATCACTATTTGCATGGGGTTCCGGTGGACAGTTGCGCCTGCTAGGAGGCATAAATTATTTGTTTTCCGGTGATGCTTAACACGCGCCCTGGAGGGCCTCTGATAATTACACGCCCTGGAGGGGGGGCGGATTTCGCCCCCCCCCCCCCCTATGATCTCGAAAACCACGCAACGTAGCGACAAGCGGGAAACGACGTTAGATAGCTCGAGACAAGCTCTTTCGAAAGTATTTCGCTAATTTTTTTTCAGGTCAATATTGAGGTCACCAGAGGTCATCAAGGGTCAGATTTTCAAGTTTTCAAGACTTCGGTTCGAACACTCCCAACTATCTCGGGAACTATGATAGTTAGCAGCAAACGGAAAAAACAATCGAAAGTCATTGAAAAATGCAATCGACATAGGTGTCCTCAGATTTGAGCTCAGGTCAATAGTTTAGGCTCCAGAGGTCATCGAATGTCAAAAAGGTGATTTTGTTTTCAAAACTGTTTTCCCCAAATAACCTTTTACCTAATAAAGATAAAGCAATAATGTTTACGCTATCGTGTGTGTCTTGTCAAGGCGCTTCGAATCATATTGATGGTGATTGGGTTAGGTCAACTGATAAATTTGACCTCAGGTCAAGGTCAAGTGGTGACCCAAATTGGTCATGTTGCATATTGGGAGACGTGTCTCGACGAGACAAACATATTGGTACCGTTTTATCTTCTCTATCTTCATTATGTCGATAGTTATTGATAAAACCATGTTGGCGGTCACAAAATTGACCTGACCTTAGGTCACCGATATTAGAAATCCGAGATAAACAAATTGTTGGTATCTATGACCTTATGAAGTCCTGCAAGATTGAAACCGATCGGCGTAAAACTGTGGCTGTGGTACTACTGCAAACGTTTTGGAGTTGAGGTCATCACGTGACCTGGTCTGGTGACCTGACCTGAGATGACTTGAGGCCAAGAATTTTACATAATGCGGGAAGTTCATTTCTAAACAGGTATACAAAAAACGGCGGCGCTGCGCGCCGCCGTTTTTGCGCTATCCTCGAAAAACCGGAGGAGTGGGCGGATTTCGCCCCCCTCCAGGGCGCGTGTTAACCCGAATATTGCCCCCAAACAAATTGTAAAAAAACTATAAAAAAATGAACTTCATTTTTGTATACCATAAATAGATTGCTGACAAAATTCTGGTCCCGATAGATTACTTCTTAATCAAAATATCGAACCTAAAATGTTGGCTAAAAATGGAACAGAATGTGTCCAAAAGCTTGAAAATAAGTTTGAACCAAGCATTTGGACACATTTCTGTTCCATTTTTAGACAACATTTCAGGTTCGATATTTTGATTAAAAGCTAATCTTTCGGGACCAGAATTTTGTCAGCAATCAATCCATTTATGATATCAATAATAATAATAATAAATTGCAGATTTTTTCCCTCAAAATCTTGGTGTTTCAAAACTTCGAAAACAATTTGGGGGAGGCAATATTCGGGTTAAGCATCAGCGAAAAAATATATATGTATGCCTCCTAACAGACACAACTGTCCACCAGAGTGCCATGCAGATACACTAGAGTGCCATGCAGATACACTAGAGTGCCATGTAGATACACTAGAGTCCCATGCAGATACACTAGAGTGCCATGCAGATACACTAGAGTCCCATGCAGATACACTAGAGTGCCATGCAGATACACTAGAGTGACATGCAGATACACTAGAGTGCCATGTAGATACACTAGAGTCCCATGCAGATACACTAGAGTCCCATGCAGATACACTAGAGTTCCATGCAGATACACTAGAGTCCCATGCAGATACACTAGAGTTCCATGCAGATACACTATTTTCCCATGCAGATATACTAGAGTCCATGCAGATACACTAGAGTCCCATGCAGATACACTAGAGTCCCATGCAGATACCCTAGAGTCCCATGCAGATACACTAGAGTGCCATGCAGATACACTAGAATGCCATGCAGATACACTATTTTCCCATGCAGATACACTATTTTCCCATGCAGATACACTAGAGTCCCATGCAGATACACTAGAGTGTCATGCAGATACACTAGAGTCCCATGCAGATACACTAGAGTGCCATGCAGATACACTAGAGTGCCATGCAGATACACTAGAGTGCCATGCAGATACACTAGAGTGCCATGCAGATACACTAGAGTGCCATGCAGATACACTAGAGTGCCATGCAGATACACTAGAGTGCCATGCAGATACACTAGAGTCCCATGCAGATACACTAGAGTGCCATGCAGATACACTAGAGTGCCATGCAGATACACTAGAGTCCCATGCAGATACACTAGAGTCCCATGCAGATACACTAGAGTTCCATGCAGATACACTAGAGTGCCATGCAGATACACTAGAGTGCCATGCAGATACACTAGAGTCCCATGCAGATACACTAGAGTCCCATGCAGATACACTAGAGTGCCATGCAGATACACTAGAGTGCCATGCAGATACACTAGAGTGCCATGCAGATACACTAGAGTGCCATGCAGATACACTAGAGTCCCATGCAGATACACTAGAGTCCCATGCAGATACACTAGAGTGCCATGCAGATACACTATTTTCTCATGCAGATACACTAGAGTGCCATGCAGATACACTATTTTCCCATGCAGATACACTAGAGTGCCATGCAGATACACTAGAGTGCCATGCAGATACACTATTTTCCCATGCAGATACACTAGAGTGCCATGCAGATACACTAGAGTGCCATGCAGATACACTATTTTCCCATGCAGATACACTAGAGTCCCATGCAGATACACTAGAGTGCCATGCAGATACACTAGAGTCCCATGCAGATACACTAGAGTGCCATGCAGATACACTAGAGTACCATGCAGATACACTAGAGTGCCATGCAGATACACTAGAGTCCCATGCAGATACACTAGAGTCCCATGCAGATACACTAGAGTCCATGCAGATACACTAAAGTTCCATGCAGATACACTAGAGTCCCATGCAGATACACTAGAGTGCCATGCAGATACACTAGAGTGCCATGCAGATACACTATTTTCCCATGCAGATACACTAGGTGCCATGCAGATACACTAGAGTGCCATGCAGATACACTATTTTCCCATGCAGATACACTAGAGTCCCATGCAGATACACTAGAGTGCCATGCAGATACACTAGAGTGCCATGCAGATACACTAGAGTCCCATGCAGATACACTAGAGTGCCATGCAGATACACTAGAGTCCCATACAGATACACTAGAGTGCCATGCAGATACACTAGAGTTCCATGCAGATACACTAGAGTGCCATGTAGATACACTAGGTGCCATGCAGATACACTAGAGTGCCATGCAGATACACTAGAGTGCCATGCAGATACACTAGTTTCCCATGCAGATACACTAGAGTCCCATGCAGATACACTAGAGTCCCATGCAGATACACTATTTTCCCATGCAGATACACTAGAGTCCCATGCAGATACACTAGAGTGCCATGCAGATACACTAGAGTCCCATGCAGATACACTAGAGTGCCATGCAGATATACTATTTTCCCATGCAGATACACTAGAGTGCCATGCAGATACACTAGAGTGCCATGCAGATACACTAGAGTGCCATGCAGATACACTAGAGTCCCATGCAGATACACTAGAGTCCCATGCAGATACACTAGAGTGCCATGCAGATACACTAGAGTGTCATGCAGATAGCATGGATCCCTCATGCCGTAATGGGCTAATACACCCTCTGCTCCTGGGCAGACGGGCAGCCCAGGAGCAGAGAATGTTCAGTCAGCAGGGGAACTTGCCCTGACACAACTCTCCACTAGAGTGCCATGCAGATAGCATGGATCCCTCATGCCGTAATGGGCTAATACACCACAAACTTTAACCCTCGCCCGGGTAGGGGGTGGATGCCACCCCCCTCAGTTTTCTGGAATAAATCGCGTAGTTTCTAACCGATTGCAATGAATTTTTCAGTACCCTACTTTTTACAAATTTGCCACATTATCGGAAAACATTGAATTTCTAACCCACAAGACCCGTGACCTATGACCTGTTTCTCAAGGTCATGTCAGGCGCAACCATGGCGTCCCGCAGAACGATGCTTGTAACTTGTGCAGTTTCCGAGTGTTCGTTGTTCAGGAGCATATGCAAAGGTAATTCCAGGTGACAGTTGTGGTTTCCACTGAGATTGTGACATCGATTGACCTTTTTCATAGGTCAACTGAGGTCATTGACCTCCAAAGACCTCAGATGACTTGTTGGGCTTCTGGCGGTTTCTAGAAACGCTAAGGGGGGTCGTACCCCCCCCCCCCCCCTCCCTACCCGAACACGTAGTGGTTTTGCCCTACCCGGGCGAGGGTTAAGCCTTTTGGGGAACTCCTAGACCAACTCCAATATGGATACAAATGGCACCGTTCAACTCGCCAGGTCTCGTAGAACCACATTAGCTCTGAGCACCAATGCTTTTCAACAATATTTTTTTTTGCACACCCTACAGTGTAAATTGTACTCAACAGAAAAACAACACTCGTTCAGATGGGTGGCCTTGAAAATCGAAATGCATAGCTCAGCAAAACACCAAGTTCCTTTATATTGTAGTTTGTACAAAACTTGTCCTAGAAGTCAAAATATCTGCAATGGGTCCATAGCTGTAGGCAGCAAGCAGTCAGACCGCTTCTCTGTTCATAAGGTAACCTTTGACAACTCACTCCATTTGAAATAATTCCGGCCGCGCTGCTGTTCCGGTGCCACTCGAGCCGCAGCTCTTGCTTACCTGTGTCGGCAGCTTCTCGTCTCCTCGTCCTGCTTGCGGAGGGTCTCCTGGGTGTCGGTGAGTGAGGGGCTTACCCTCGTCCTCTGCAGCCGCGGGTCATCCCCGGCTGGCGGTGGGACGAAGAGTGACCGGCAGAGGGGACCGCCGGCCGCTGGCCGCTGGACCCTGCCGTCAGCCCCTGAGGTCGCCATGCCAGCGGCCACAACACAGCGCCGGGCACGCGACACTGATTGACGAACACTGCAGCCGACACTGAGTGACGAACACTGCAGCCTACACTGAGTGACGAACACTGCAGCCGACACTGAGAGACCAACACTGCAGCCGACACTGAGTGCGTGAACACTGCAGGCGACACTGAGGAGACACGATCAGCATTAAAGCTGGACACGGCCATCCCGTGTGAAGCAGCCGAGATTGATTGACGCGCCACCGTGTCACATCCGGGTCACCCTGATCTTTAGTCTGCTGCAGCGGACACCCACCCTGATCTATAGTATGATGCAGCTGACACCCACCCTGATCTATAGTCTGCTGCAGCGGACATCCACCCTGATTTATAGTCTGCTGCAGTGGACACCCACTCTGACCTATAGTCTCCTGCAGCGGACACCCACCCTGACCTATAGTCTGCTGCAGCGGACACCCACCCTCATCTATTGTCTGCTGCAGCGGACACCCACCCTGATCTATAGTCTGCTGCAGCGGACACCCACCTTGATCTATAGTCTACTGCAGCGGACACCCACCCTGATCTATAGTCTGCTGCAGCGGACACCCACCCTGATATATAGTCTGCTGCAGCGGACACCCACCCTGATCTATAGTCTCCTGCAGCGGACACCCACCCTGACCTATAGTCTGCTGCAGCGGACACCCACCCTGATCTATAGTCTGCTGCAGCGGACACCCACCCTGATCTATAGTCTCCTGCAGCGGACACCCACCCTGACCTATAGTCTGCTGCAGAGGACACCCACCCTGATCTATAGTCTGCTGCAGCGGACACCCACCCTGATCTATAGTTTGCTGCAGCGGACACCCATCCTGATCTATAGTCTACTGCAGCGGACACCCACCCTGATCTATAGTCTGCTGCAGCGGACACCCACCCTGATATATAGTCTGCTGCAGCGTACACCCACCCTGATCTATAGTCTCCTGCAGCGGACACCCACCCTGACCTATAGTCTGCTGCAGCGGACACCCACCCTGATCTATAGTCTGCTGCAGCGGACACCCACCCTGATCTATAGTCTGCTGCAGTGGACACCCACCCTGATCTATAGTATCCTGCAGCGGACACCCACCCTGACCTATAGTCTGCTGCAGCGGACAACCACCCTGATCTATAGTCTGCTGCAGCGGACACCCACCCTGATCTATAGTCTGCCGGACACCCACCTTGATCTATAGTCTGCTGCAGCGGACACCTACCCTGATCTATAGTCTGCTGCAGCGGACACCCACCCTGATCTATATTCTGCTGCAACGGACTCCCACCCTGATCTATAGTCTGCTGCAGCGGACACCTACCCTGATCTATAGTCTGCTGCAGCGGACACCCACCCTGATCTATAGTCTGCCGGACACCCACCCTGATCTATAGTCTACTGCAGCGGACACCCACCCTGATCTATAGTCTGCCGGACACCCACCCTGATCTATAGTATGATACAGCGGACACCCACCCTGATCTATAGTCTGCTGCAGCGGACACCACAGCTGTTATTACAGGTCACCTGCTACATCTGGCTCAAGAACCAAAACAAAATGGAAATAACTGAATGCACGCCAATACAACACTATTACATAGTGCGGTGTTGCAGAAGGCATATAAGTAAGTCGCTGAGAGACGTTATATTTCAATCCGGGGGGAGGGGGGCTGGCTCATGCACCCTCTTTGTGATCAGATTTTATATATAATGCTGTTGTTTTAATAAGGAAAATTTTTGGAGAGCGAAAGGTACATCAATGCGAGAAGAGCTCAAATCCTCATATAATATTGCAGAGGAGAATTGGGTTTCCTTCAAAACAAGATCGAAAATTTACTGCCCCGACCTTCACACTAGCCTCCAATTATGATGGCGTTCCTACGTCCCTGATTGAGCAGAAATACACCAGCATCCAATGCTGCTCACTTCCATGACATACAGCTGTCACCACGTGTTCAGAACGAAACGTGGACGGCGAGATAGCGGAATAGGCTTGTTATCGCAAAGTTTTACCTAAGTGAATGTGCTAAGGAAACTTCCGTTCTGATAAAAATGCGTTCGTTGTGCGTTAGTTGGCTGATAGGACGCTACCTTTGAAACCGTAACTACCACGTTATATATTCATTTAGCCGTTTCGGTGGAAATGAAATTGACATTAAACGTTTAACGACAATTTAGGAGACAAGAGTTGTGATGTAGTATAAATAAATGAACGGTGCCAAACGCTAAAGTTGCTGCGGAATTTCAAGACCTCCTGCATCAGTGATGTGATACGTGGTGCAGGGATGTTTTAGCAATAATCCAGCCATATTACAAATTGTAATTATTATTAGCGTGCACATTTATCGTCGATGTGTCATACCGTTACACATCCTCCTGCGTTGCATGACGGGAGGATGTCCGATGAGTTAACCCGTGCACTGCAGGGGGGATGATTTCCCCCTCCCCCCTCCCTCCGTGAGATCTCGAAAACTACGCAACGTAGTGACAAGTGGAAAACGGCGTATGCTAGCTTGATACAAGTTCTGTCGAAGTATGAAAGTAGTTTTTTAGGTCAGGTCAAAATTGAGGTCACTAGAGGTCATCAAAGGTCAAATTTTCCAGTTTTTCCCTGTTTTAGAACTTCGCTCCAGAAATTCTCATATATCTCAGAAACTATGCTAGTTAGAAACAAACGGAAAAAAGCGATCGCCAGCCATTGAAATTTGCAATCGACAAAATGTCCTCAAATTTGATCTTATGTCAATATGTGAGGCTCCAGAGCATAGGCGTAGGAACAGGGGGCAGGGGGGGGGGCAGCCCCCCCCCCCCCGCACCAACATTTTCAATTTTAACATTACGCCTATGGACGTTGCATGGAAAGAATCGACTTCAGAATGTCTCCCCTCCCCCCCCCCAACTTGAACATAGTTCCTGCGCCACTGCTCCAGAGGTCAAATATATATATATATATATATATATATATATATATATATATATATATATATATATATATATATATATATATATATAT